>BLSH010432039.1:411931-425750 GCA_018402905.1 Glandirana rugosa
GACTACCCGACCACTGTCCATGAGCCCATGAGACTACCCGACCACTAAGTACCTGTCACCTGCCCATCAGAGTACCCGAGTACCTGTCACCAGACCATCAGCGTACCAGAGTAGCTGTCCCCTGCCCATCAGAGTACCCGACCACCTGCCCATCAGAGAACCTGAGTACCTGTCACCAGCCCAGGAAAGTACCCGAGTACCTGTCACCTGCCCAGGAAAGTACCCGAATACCTGTCACCTGCCCATTAGAGTGCCTGTCACCAGACCATCATTGTACCTGAGTACCTGTCACCTGCCCATCTTAGTACCCGAGTACCTGTCACCAGCCGATCTGAGTACTCGAGTACCTGTCACCAGCCCATCAGAGTACCTGAGTACCTGTCACCTGCCCTTCAGAGTACCCAAGTACCTGTCAACAACCCATCTGAGTAACAGATTACCTATCTGCAGCCCATCAGAGTACCCAAGTACCGTTTACCAGACCATCAGAATATCAGAGTACCTTTCTCCAGCCCATCAGAGTACCTATCTGCAGCCCATGCCTCATAGAATATACCTCGGGTGTTTGCTTTCCAAAATGGGGTCATTTTGTGGGTAATTCCACTGTCCTGATGCTTCAGGGCCTTCAAAAGTGTGATAGGTATGAATGAAATTTTATGCGTAATTTATGCTCCTAGAACGCCTGACGGTGCTCCCTGCATGTTCGGCCTCTGTATGTGGCCAGGGTGTGAAAAAGTCTCACACATTGGTATCGCCATACTCGGGACGAGTAGCAGAATATATTTTGGGTGTTAATTTTTGCTATATACATGCTATGTGTTAGAAATACCTTATAAATTGACCACTTTCTGTAAAAATAACAGAGTTTTCATTTTCTTTCCACGTTTTTCGAAGAATTGTGGAAAAAAATGAACCATTCAAAAGATTCATAATGCCTCATAGAATATATGTTGGGGTGTTTGCTTTCCAAAATGGGGTCATTTTGTGGGTAATTACATTTTCCTGGTGCCTCCATGGCAGCATACCTGTGACAAGCTCCGCCTTGGCTCCTCCCTCAGGACGAGTGAATAGTATAAAAGAAAAGGGCTAGTGCCCTCCCAGCATTCTCCTTTTTTTCCTTCATACCTCATGGTCAGTGAATGGTGGTCGAACGTCCTTACCTCTGCAGTCGGCAGCTTCCATTTGGGTTCAGCCTCTCCCAAATGCAGTCCCTTGTCTTGGGCCGCTATTAGTGCTAAATAGCATGGGAGTCCCTTCTGTGGGTCTTTTGGGACAGCAGTTGTCTCTTAAGTAAGAGCACCTATCTGCATTTATATACTGGCATTGGCTCAGGCTTGCAGCAAAGAAAGCAGCTGTATCTAATTTTCCCTTTGCCTTACCCTTCCAGGTCTCTCTCCTGTCATCCTTTGCTTAAGGTACATGATATAACTGGGTACTAACAATTTTATGTAAAGTTGATCCAGGGAAAATTCGATTGCCTCTCGGGGGGTCAGGAAGGAATTTTTTCCCCTGCTGTAACAAATTGGATCATTGGCTTTGCTGGGTTTTTTTGCCTTCTTCTGGATCAACTGTGGGTGTAGCATTGTGTGATCCTTTTTGTATTTGTGCAGAGAAAGCAGCAATATTTTATTTTAGCTTGTCTTTCCTTCCTCCCATCTTGCTTTCCTTTTCCACCTACATTCTCCAGCCCCACACACACACACTATAGTTTGTATCTTTATTTCCCTGGCACTTAGTGGTCGCCATGCACCTTGCGACGGATTTTATGAGTCCTTCAGCGTCTCGTGGCTGCTCTGCGCATGCGTGGACGTCAGGAGCTGGCTCGGCGGGCCGGGCTGAATTGGACGGGTCCCTGGTGCCTGTGACCACGCATGCGCGGTCTGACTTTCCCTGCTCCCGTTGATATAACTGTCGCTAACGTCCTTATTTCCTATAGCTGCTTTTTTCTGTCCGCTGCCTATCAGGAGCTGTACGCCAACTGACCAAGACCCTCTCCAACATTTATGGTAAGGACCATCGTCCAGGTAAGGAAAAAAAAAAAAAAAAAAAAAAAAAAAAAAAAAAAAAGAGAGCACTTGTGCTGGTACGTTTATGTATTTCAGCAATGTACGCCAAAATAAGTCCAAGTGGACATCAAGGCAACATATAAAAGCCCCAACCAGCAGACCATCCAGCTCAGGATATTATGCAAGGGGCAAAAGTGCATCTGTGGAAAGTCACAGTGTTTCATGTTCATCAATTCCCAAGTCCCTGAAAATGCCGAGCATGCGAGGCCATCCCATTGCCAACTGAATTGGTTTGCAAAGGTTGCTATGGGCCACATTTCCACTGGTGCAACTTACCGTACAGGTCGCATGACAGATCACAGCCCATTGTGTTTAGTGACACCTGTTCCCATATATGCGACTTTGAAAGTCAGCGATATTGGGAAGACCCCTGCATGGCTTTGTTCCATCCTTTTGATACCCAGAGGGTGTAAAGTCACATTGAGGTTGCACTCCAGATTGTGCGACTGTGGGGGTCGCAATAGTGGAAGCCAAGGCTAAGGCCTCATACACACGGGCGTTTTTTGATGCCGGCGTCAACTGACGTTTTTTTCTGCTCCCCATGTTAGTCAATGGCCACACGGACGTTTTTGAGCTGTAGATGGCGTCGGCGTATCAGAGAACCCACGACCAGCGCGTTCCTTGGCTGCATCGACATCAAAAAGCGCCGCAAAACGCCACGAGACGCCAACAGACGCCAACAAACGCCACCTAATATTGTACCGGCGTTTTCCGGCGTTTTTTGACGCCGACGTTTTTAGGTTGAAAAATAGCAGAGGAATGATTTTTTTTTAAAAAACGTCTATTGACGCCGACGCTCACTAGCGCTCAAAAACGCCAATGCATAACGCCGAAAAACGTCGACTTTTTTTCCTTGACGTCGGGCCCGACGTTTTGTTTATTATTTTATATACGCCCGTGTGTATGAGGCCTTAGACTCTATCCAGCAAACAGAGTCAGATGGTTAACAGGTAACCAACCTGCTCAAAATTGTGCAAAGGTTGCATATCAGAATGAGCTCAGCAGTTCCAGGGCAGCAATTAGCTCAACCTCCTCCAGAGAAGTTAACTCTTCCTAGCCCATTCTAGAGAGAATCCTCTCACCATGCAGCAAGTATCCCTCCTAGACATCGGGATGATAATGGCCATTTAAGGATAGCTCAGAGGAGCTCGACCCACAGACATCAACTCTTCCTTATCTCAGCCCTATGTCCAGGCTGTAAGACCAGATATTGGCTGGAAACACTACATCTGAGAAGTCAAAGATGTACCTCCCATTTCTAAGGGAGCAGGTTTCCTTCTTTCCTCTGGGCATATCAGAAGATGTCACTGGAAAAAAAAAAAACATTTTTTCTCTCATTTGCCTAGGAAAATGTATCCAATGTCAGAACAAGATTCTGCAATATCAGACGGTCCACCAGAGGTAGACGCAGCAGTGGCAAAGAATTTCATCTCACCAATCGATGATGTAGCCTCAATGGAGGTTTAGGTAGACGAAAGGACCCTGACTGAAAGAAGCTTACCAAATGGCGGGCAAATGCCTGGAAGCCAGCAATTGCCTTACCTGTATCCAAAGCCATGCAGGCATGGACTGAAAATGGGGAAAAAATTCTGCAATATCCCTAGAGAAATTATAGGCAAGACTTGGGGCGAATTATTGCTCGCAGCAGACTTCACCGGTGAGGCGGCAATGGATACATTTCAATTCTTCAAGGATCCATGCTACTTCTTGTAATAGCAATACAGGCATCGTGGTTAGAACTATGGGCAGCTGACACTGTGTCAAAGTCTATATATTCCAATGGTCCCCGTTCTAATTGGTGCGACTCAAGTCGCAACGACTCCCAAAAAAAAAAAAAAAAAAAAAAAAAAAAGGGGTTTTTGCACTGCTTTGTTCCGACCTTTGATCTAGAGAATGTAAAGTTGGGTCGGGGCTGCACTCAGGGTCGCATTAGAGTCTCACTCTAAATTGTGCGTCTTTGGGGTTGCAATAGTGGAAACTTAGCCTAAATACGTTTGGTGGCAGAGCACTCTTTGAAGAAAGGTTACAGAAAGCTTCTTCTGTCACAGGAAAAAGGTCAGACTTGATCTCCCAGAACAACAGAATTGGACGTACCCGGGGTTTCAGGAATGCTTACTCGCGCACACACCCATGCTGTAATCATTACAGAAGTACCTGGGTTTTTCAATCAAACAGGTCCTTCTACAATTCCAGTGCCTCCCCTTCAGACCTTGCACTTCTTTCAGAGCCCTCATGGGAGCTCGGATCACTATCAAAGCTTCTCTACGAGAACTGGGTCGCAGTTCTTATCACTAACGAGATGATATCCACCTCTTATCAAAGATCCAGCCCAGGTAGTGGAACACAGGTGGAGGTTGTGGCCTACACTATCAAGATACGGCTGGGTGGTTAATCATCAAGGGCATCCTCTTTTCTCCAGTTTAAGAAGAGTGAGGACATGGTCCTACATAACAGTCTCGAGCTAACTCAACTTAATAGGGTTTTCTTTTGTCTACCTATATCAAGAGGGTCCCATGGATACCTCAGGCACCTTTATCTAGAATTCCTGATGCAATCAAGCAAACAGTCTATGCCAGTCCATATATCAAACAAGTTTGATGCACAGACTAGTGGACAAAGAGGAAGATACTTGTAAAGCCACATCCATTAAGGCATGTCTTTTGGTCCACGGTTGCCACAGGCGCCAATGCAATAGGCGAGGAGGCACATTGCAACCAGACTTTGGTTCAAGAGAGATTGATACAGCAGACATCATCACAAATATCCTGGAGAACCAGGGGGCTTATCTCGCATTGACAGCGTTACTCTCTCAGATGAAGGACAATTTAGATCTGATGTGGATAGACTATAAAGCCGCAATATCGTACATACATCACCAAGGCGGAACCCACAACAGTACCTTACTGGGGTAAGTGGAGCCCATCTTCATTTGGGCAGAGGGGAATCTGAAGGACCTAAGAGTAGTATATCTTCCAGCTCACTTTAAACACAGAGGCCAATCACCTATCCCAAGGATTCTCGGATCCCAATGGGTAGTCTCTACAACTGAAGTTATTCAGTTGGATTGTGGGACAGTGGGTCTTTCCCGAACTGCATCCTTTTGCTACAGCAAGCATTACCAAGCTGCAGAGGTTGATTTCACATCTACCTCACCCTTGGGTAGAAGCAACAAATACCCTTTCAAGTCGTTGGGCATGCAATCTAATGTAGGCCTCCTCCAGCCTCCTACCTCAAATTCTCTTGAGACTTGCAATATCAACAATAACGGTGATAACAGCCCTGCCATATTTACAGGAAGACCCATGACTCCCTAAGGCCTCTGGTAAATATTCTTCCAGTTCCCTTTCTTCTGGCTCAAAGCATCACACCCATCAGAATCCTCACAGATTTAGCCTCCACATTAGGATCTTAAAATCATAACCATTAGGATGCTCTGCTAGTGTTGTTTCAACTCTGCTCAAACCACAGGAGCCTTCAGCGAACAATACGAATGACAAGGTTTGGAATAAGTTTAGGTCATTTCACTAACAGCAAAACTTCCTCAATCCTGATGTACCCTCTTACTCCCAACTCCTTGACCTCCTGCAAGCAGACCACGAGTTAGGATCAGGATTAAGCATCCTAAGGGTATAGCTGGTGGTAACCTCGGCTATGACAACAAGACATGGGCCAAAAATCCTTTTAATAATCAAATTCTTCAAGGCAGGCAAGAAGATAAGCCCAGCTGTTAAAACAAATTTTTCCCACTTGGGACTTCTCTATGGCCCTGGAACCTCTATCCAATGCCCCATCTGATTCAGCATCCTTGCAGAATCTCACCTGGAAACTATTTTGTCTTTGTGGAGATGACATCGGGCTGGGGAATATCAGAGCTTCAGGCTCTGGGATTGGAAGACAATAATATCTGCGCTTGGATGGGATTGGACTTGGAGCAGTGCATGGAATCATCCCTGGGCTCTCCTCTTCCTCTGCTGTCTGCGGGACTTGAGCCCTGCCAAACTTTGAGATCCTGTTTTGACAGCATTGGTTTTGTGCTGGGACACTGTTTTCAAGCCACAACTCCCATCAGATTTTTCTTCTAACTTAAACCAGGAGCAGAGAAGCATCATTTGGAGCGGAAACCTCCGGAATGTGGCCCTACAGCCATTCCGGAACTACATTATCCATCATGCTTAGTAATGTCTGTATCAGAGCTTTACAAATGCCTCAGTGGACATGTGGTTCTGCGGCAGCTGGGGATAGATTGCAGATCCCTGCTCCAGTACAATAGTTCCATGGATAATCAAATTGTTTAAGAAGGTGTACAGATCTAGGGGCCTAGAACCCCTCTTCAATTGGGCTGTATGCCACCCACTTGTTTTCTGCTTCTTGGATAGTCAAAGCAGACGTATCCATCAAAACAATCTAAAGGGTAGCCTCATGAGCATCTCAACAAACGCTTATGAGACATTACAGGGTAGACCCGGCAGCTTTCTCATGTGTAGAAACTGGCACACAGGTTAACCAGGCTGGCATTTGCCTATGTCGAATCCTTTTCTCAAATAAATCTTGTACTATGTATCATCCCACCCATTTCAGCTAGTTATTTTGTCACAGGTATGCTGCCATGGAGGCACCAGGAAAACAGAAAATTGTATCATACTTACCGTAATTTTCTTTTCCTGGTGCCTATCCATGGCAGCATACAACCCCACCCTCGGTATTCTATATTACGTAGAATGCTGGGAGGGTACTAGCCCTTTTCTTTTATACTATTCACTCGTCCTGAGGGAGGAGCCAAGGCGGAGCTTGTCACAGGTATGCCGCCATGGATAGGCACCAGGAAAAGAAAATTACGGTAAGTATGATACAATTTTCTGTTGTCCTGGTGCTTCAGGGCCTTCAAAATTGTAATAGGTCACTATGAAATTATATGTGAAATTTCTGCTCCTAGAATGCCTGACGGTGCTCCCTGCATGTTGGACCCCTCTATGTGGCCAGGGTGTGAAAAAGTCTAACACATGTGGCCATACTCGGGGCGAGTAGCAGAATGTATTTTGGGGTGTAATTGGAAGTATGCATATGCTGTGTGTGAGAAATAACTTGCTATTATGACAATTTTGTGCAAAAAAAATAAATAATAATTTCTTAATTTTCCCAAGAATTGTGGGATTGGCCCCTTAGCTTGTAGACTCTAACTTTCACACAGACCAAATAATATACACTTATTTGGGTTATTTTTACCAAAGATAGGTAGCAGTATGGGTTTTGGCCCAAATTTATGAACAAAAATAACTTATTTGCAAAATTTTATCATAGAAACTAAAAAAAAGTGTTTTTTTTTCAAAATTTTCACACTTTTTTTCCCTTATGTCGCAAAAAATAAAAAACCCAGAGGTGATTAAATACCACTAAAAAAGCTTGATTTGTGTGAAAAATATGACAAAAAATGTGTTTGGGTACAGTGTAGGATGAGAGAGTAATTGTCATTCAAAGTGTGAGAGCGCTGAAAGCTGAAAATTGGTCTGGGCAGGAAGGGGGTATAAATGTCCTGTATTGAAGTGGTTAATGCATAGAATGCACTAAGATAAAAACCTTCTGCCTTTACAGCTCCTTTAAAGCCTCAAAAAGGAAACAATTTGCACATGCAATTTTCTGTCGCTGGTCGCCATTGCACAGCAATCCTTCTGATCCTTGTTGAGCTACCTGAAGACACTGAACATCTAAATCACAAGGATTCCTCTACTCTCCTCTTCTCTTATAAAGGACTCTTCACACAATATCTGTGGACTTTAAGGGGAACTCTACTCAGAGATTATGTATTGCATTACTTGTTACTTGTTGTTTGTTGGGCCCATGGCATCAGGATTTGAAGGGAACAGTCTGACATAACAAGTAATTCTTTCCCTTTTATACCTGGGGTCATAGATTCTTTCAGGACCTACTGATTAATAGAGTTTGACTTATTGTGATTTTCTTACATTGCATACCCTTTGTATATTTACCAAGAGTAAGGCCTCATGCACACAGGACATTTTTGGAAGTTTTTACAGCTACTGTTTTTGGCTGCAGACATATTTTTCTACAGTCAATAAACTCCTTATTATGTTATCCTATGTGTTCATGCACACATACAGTATCTCACAAAAGTGAGTACACCCCTCACATTTTTGTAAATATTTTATTCTATCTTTTCATGTGACAACAATGAAGAAATGACACTTTCCTACAATGTAAAGTAGTGAGTGTACAGATTGTATAACAGTGTAAATTTGCTGTCCCCCCCAAAATAACTCAACATACAGCCATTAATGTCTAAACCACTGGCAACAAAAGTGAGTACACCCCAAAGTGAAAATGTCCATATTGGGCTAAATTAGCCATTATCCCTCCCCAGTGTCATGTGACTCGTTAATGTTATGAAGTCTCAGGTGTGAATGGGGAGCACTGCGTTAAATTTGGTGTTATCGCTCTCACTCTCACCTATTGGTCACTGGAAGTTCAACATGGCACCTCATGGTAAATAACTCTCTGAGGATCTGAAAAAAATGTTGCTCTACATAAAGATGGCCTAGGCTATAAGAAGATTGGTGATCAATACCATACAACGGCTTAATGGGACAGGTTCCACTCAGAACAGGCCTCGCCATGGTTGACTATACATGCTCAGCATCATATTAAGAGGTTGTCGTTGGGAAATAGTCGTATGAGTGCTGCCAGCATTGCTGCAGAGGTTGAAGGGGTGGGGGGGTCAGCCTGTCAGTGCTCAGACCATACGCCGCACACTGCATCAAATTGGTCTGCATGGCTATCGTCCTAGAAGGAAGCCTCTTTAAAGATGATGCACAAGAAAGCCCGCAAACAGTTTGCTGAAGACAAGCAAACTAAGGACATGGATTACTGGAACCATGTCCTGTGGTCTGATGAGACCAAGATAAACTTATTTGGTTTAGATGGTGTCAAGTGTGTGTGGCAGCAACCAGGTAAGGAGTACAAAGACAAGTGTGTCTTGCCTACAGTCAAGCATGGTGGTGGGAGTGTCATGGTCTGGGGCTGCCGGCACTGGGAAGCTACAGTTCATCGAGGGAACCATGAATGCCAACATGTACTGTGATATACTTAAGCAGAGCATGATCCCCCTCCCTTCGGAGACTGGGACGCAGGGCATTATTCCAACATGATAACGACCCCAAACACACCTCCAAGATGATCACTGCCTTGCTAAAAAAGCTGAGGGTAAAAGGTGATGTACTGGCTTTAGATCTATTGAGGAAAAAAAAAAAACACTACTGCTCAAAAACTCTAGTGCAAAACAACTGAAAAGAGCTGAAAGACACACAACAAAGCTGCTGACGTTTTTAGAACGTTTTGTTTTTTTAACTTCCTGTGTGCATTACTGAAAGATATCTGCCTAAGCTATTCTTGTTCTTATCTGCTTCAAGAATCTTAAGTAAAATACTTGTTTATTTTGCTAAAGACTGGTGTCTATGTAATTGCACTATCACTTTGAAATATGTCCGAACCCAGGGTGTCAGAGATGTGGGGAGACTTGCACGGTCAGGGCAACCTTTGGGGTCAGTCATCCTCCAGCGGCCCTCGCAAGGGTGGTGTTACATTAGCTACTTTGCAATGCCCAAAGGACCAGAGGAAGGGAAAGGCGCCAATACGAATTCTGGAGCAGGCTCTCCTTTACCTGAATCATAATACAGAGTATGCCTTCCTCTTTGTCTGTCAAGAAACAGTAGGCATTAACCTATTTTAACCACTTGCTCTCCGGAAGATTTATCCCCTTCATGACCTGATCATTTTTTGCTATATGGCACTGCGTTACTTTAACCACTTCAGCCCCGGAAGGATTTCACACTTTAGGACCAGAGTGCTTTTTGTGATTCAGCACTAAGTCGCTTTAACTGACAATTGCGCAGTCGTGCGACATTGTACCCAAACTAAATTTACGTTCTTTTTTTCCAACAAATAGAGCTCTCTTTTGGTGGTATTTGATCACCTCTGCGTCATTTCTGATAGCCGCTATAAACAAAAGAAGAGCGATAATTTTGCAAAAAAAAAAACAAATTTCTTACTTTTTGATAAACTACAAATCCAAAAAAAAATAAAAATAAAAAAACATTTTTTTTCCATGGGTTTTGGCCGATTTATATTCTTCCTCATTTTTGGTTTAAAAAAAAAAAAGGCGTTTATTGATTGGCTTGCACAAAAGTTGCCGCGTTTACGGATGATGAGAATTAATTTCTGGGGTTTATATTTTTTACTAGTAATGGCAGCGATCTGCGATTTTTAGCGGTACTGCGATACTGCAGCAGACATGTTGGACCATTTTGACACTTTTTTGGGACCATTGACATCTATATAGTGATCAATGCTATAAAAATTCACTGATTACTGTGTAAATGCCCTTGGCAGTGAAGGGGTTAACCTGCAGGGGGCACTCTAAGGGTTAACTGTGTTCCCTGGGCGTGTTCTAACTGTGTGTGGGCTGCCCTGGCTGGGGGAAGGAGGTGATCACGGCTTCCATATACAGGAAGCCTGTGATCACCGCCCTTCCCCCTCTAACAGAACGGAGATCCGTGTTTACTTACACAGACCTCTGTTCTTTCACTGCGGGGGGCATCGCGGGTAGCCGGCGGCGATCGAGTCCGCCCTACTCGCTCCCTGCCCCCCCCGGACACAGTGAGCGCGCGAGCGCTCTCACAGTGGGAGATATCATAGCCACTGTCATATGATGGCAGTTTGCGATATAGAGCCACTTTGTCGCCGTCAGTCGCCGGTCGGCAAGTGGTTAACTGACATGCAATGCTGTACCCAAATAAAATTTATGGCATTTTTTTCCACAAATAGAGCTTTCTTTTGGTGGTATTTGATCACCAATGGGTTTTTTATTTTTGCACTATAAACAAAAAAAGGCCGACAATTAAAAAAAACAAACATATTTTTTACTTTCTGCTATAAAACTTATCCAATAAAACAAAACAAAAAAACAAAAAAAAAAAAATCACATTTCTTCATAAATATAGGCCAATATGTATTCTGCTGCATATTTTTGGTAAAAAAGAAATCCAAATAAGCGCATATTGATTGGTTTGTGCAAGTTATAGTGTCAAGTTATAGTGTTCTATATACTAGAATTTTTATTTATTTCTCTATTTTTTTTCATACTGGTAACAGCGGCAATCGGGGACTGCAATATTGCGGTGGACAATCTGCTACTAACTGACACTTTTATATTAAAAACAATCAGTGCAAAAATAATTAATGGCTTTTGAAAGAAACTAAAATGCTGCTAGCACATAGACAATCCATAGCAATTTGCAATCAATAAAGTTCATAAGAAGGTGCTGCGCAGATGATTTTTAGCACTAATATATTCAGACCAGATATAACAGTCAACAGACAAGCCTATATAATCCAAGATAAGCAGAAACGTCCTAAAGGTGGAATACAGAGGAAAATCCGTATAGAGGTGAAAAGATAAGCACCGGAATGTGTCCCCTTCACCAACACACCACTCGCTTCGCTCACCTTCTGATAATTACCCCTGAATCACCAAGTGGTCTGAAGTGCAGGTACCCTTTTACCCAGGTCAGCCTATTCCCTAAGGGTCCACACTGTAACAGTTGCAAAGCCCCAACAATAAAATAAACAGAATCTAAGTGCTCTCTGTTTCAATAAGACTATAAAACTTTAATGCACAGTAAAAAAAACTCACATGTTCCAGAGGTATCCTGCTCTGTATAGTTTAGCGCCGGACAGCAAGGAGTTGTTTTGCTATTTTGTTTTCTTTACACCCCTCACAATTTTGTAAATATATATATATAATATATACACATATATACATATACACACACACACACACACACAGATGCACAGCTGGTATTTCATATTTCTGCACAGTTTAGAGCAGTATTAAACCCAGAAGCAAACGTTTATTATATTACAGCTTTCCAATTGTTAGATGTGATGGTTGCGCCATTTTTTAAGCTTTCTTTCCTTTTTTTACTTGTTGATCCATCCAGTAAGTCTGTTGTTTTTCAACAGAACAAGCTCTCCTGCAAACGTACCAGTTAAGAGTGTTGGGACAAACCATTTACTATTGACAGGAGTGCTAACAATGATCGGCTTTTATTTATTCACGTAAAACCTTTATGTCAAAAGAAAACAAAAAACTGTTGCTGTAAGATTGAGTTGGAGCTTAGTTTCAATTTATTAGTGTATCTAAATCTGCTTATACACCTAACACTCCCTTCCCCCCAGACTGACAGTGCTACTGTCCAAAGGTGCCCCCTGTGCTCCTTCATCCAGAGTGGCTGCACTACAGGAGGTGTGTTAGTGGCCAGATCACCAGGTGAAAACAGAGGGAGAAAAGCCTAAAAAAAGAAAAATGAATTCAACCACAACATCTAATAAATGGTAAAAATATGACATTTTTGGATTTGGGCTTAATTCAGCTTTAAAGTGGTGCTCCGGGCTCTTCCTCCAAAAATTAAAAGTCAGCAGCTACACATACTGTGGCTGCTGACTTTTAATGTTAGGACACTTACCTGTCCTGGATTCCAGCAATGTCAGCACCGCAGCTGATGTTTCCAAAAAACAGGTACACCCTCCCCCCCTTGGAAAGGTGGCAAATGTGGCACCGGAGGGGGGGTTGAGATAGATAAGCGGAAGTTCCACTTTTGAGTGGAACTCTGCTTTAAGGATTAATAGTGAGGGGTGGGGCATAAAATTTCCCCACCCCCACCACATATGGGATCGTGACAGACAGTTAATAACGGTCGTTTAACTGTTAAAATGAATAAATAAATACTTACCAAAGATTGGTGGAGTGGTTAAAAAGCTGTCCAATAGAGGAGCTGCAGTCACAAGCAGGTATCTATAAAAGAGAAGAAGGTGTGTTAGCAATCTGGCAAGATGGAAGAGAGCAAGAAGAAAGCCAGTCCCACCCAACCCCTGGTTGTGGCCCTAGTTATCAGGTGTTTGATAGGATTTTGAGTTGGTATTTATTTTCATATAATTATATGGGTTGTTTGTTTGAGGGCCAGTTCACACCATAGAAACGCAGTCCGGACGCGTTCCGGATGCTTTTCTGCATGCGCGTTTTTGACGTGTTTCCGGTCCGTTCCGGTGCATTTTTGATGCGGTCTAGTGCAGTTTTTTCCCCCTTTTTTTCTTAGGACATGTGCATTCCAGTGCGTTTTTGGTGCATGTAGGTGCATTCCAGTGCATGTAGGTGCGTTCCGGTGCGTTTTTGATGCGTTTTACCGCGTTCCAGTACAGTTCAGAGCATGAAAAATGCAGCATGTTCTACTTTTTTTTCTGGAGCTGGAACTGACTGCACTGGTGTGAACTATGCCATTGGAAACCATATAACCTACTTTCCATGCGTTTTTGATGCAGAATAAAAACGTACTGGACTGCATGTGGGGTGAACTGGCCCTGAATGTTAGATTAATAGCTTGAGCTTTAAAAGCTGAGCTATAGTTATTGGTGATTTATTATTTAAATACAAATATATGTATTGACTAATTGAATTTATATAATTGATAATTCAATTTATTAAAGTATTGATGATATTAAAGATTCAGTTATTAATACCTATAATAAAGGGCACGGCCTATTCGCACCACAAGGTATTGTGCCATGAGCATTATTTATTTAGCATTAAGGAGTTCTGCCTACGATCCCAAATGTAGCGGCTTCTTTTTAGTGTAATGATAAACAGATAAAGTGTTGATGATTTTTACAGTAATTTTCTTATTTAT
>BLSH010432039.1:425760-456891 GCA_018402905.1 Glandirana rugosa
GTGCATTCCAGTGCGTTTTTGGTGCATGTAGGTGCATTCCAGTGCGTTTTTTGGTGCATGTAGGTGCGTTCCGGTGCGTTTTTGATGCGTTTTACCGCATTCCAGTACAGTTCCGTGCATGTTTTTTCTGGAGCTGGAACTGACTGCACTGGTGTGAACTATGCCATTGGAAACCATATAACCTACTTTCCATGCGTTTTTGATGCAGAATAAAAACGTACTGGACTGCATGTGGGGTGAACTGGCCCTGAATGTTAGATTAATAGCTTGAGCTTTAAAAGCTGAGCTATAGTTATTGGTGATTTATTATTTAAATACAAATATATGTATTGACTAATTGAATTTATATAATTGATAATTCAATTTATTAAAGTATTGATGATATTAAAGATTCAGTTATTAATACCTATAATAAAGGGCACGGCCTATTCGCACCACAAGGTATTGTGCCATGAGCATTATTTATTTAGCATTAAGGAGTTCTGCCTACGATCCCAAATGTAGCGGCTTCTTTTTAGTGTAATGATAAACAGATAAAGTGTTGATGATTTTTACAGTAATTTTCTTATTTATAGCACTTTTTGTTGAAATGCAACATTTCACATTTACAAATGTTTGCTATTTGTTAACTTAACACAGTTTTATATTTGGTAAGCATTTTGGTGGTTATATTGCTTTGTGTGAGCTAAAAATGATTTTAGTGTAAGGCTGCATTCACACAGGGGTGATCCGACTTTGACGGACTTTGCTAGGCGACTTACTACACGACTTCATGCCAGGCAACTTTGCCTGTGGCCAATCAGAGAAATAAGGGAGGGGGTTGAACTGGATAAATTCACTGTAAAGTTGCTTCAATATAGATAGGGATCCGACTTTGAAGTGACTTCTATTGAATTCTATGGACACAAGTCGGGTAGAAGTCGTCTTGAAGTCGTGCAGGAACCTTTTCTGAAGTAGGAGCGACTTCTGTAGTGTACAGTAAGACGGCTCCCATTCACTTCAATGGGATTTCAGATGTCAAGTGACTTGAGGTGACTCAAGTCGGAGCGCAAGTCGCACTTGTGTGAACGGGCTCTCAGGTCCCTTTCACATGGGCTTTCCGATCAGGTACACCTGTCAGTTTGCAGGAGGACCTAATTGAATGCTCCATTCAGCCCTATGGATCGGTGGATGCCAGCGGTTACCTGTCTGCTGACACCTGCCACGATCGATCCGATCTGTGAAATCCTGATGGATGGAAACCCTATTTTCCATCCCTCTGGCAGATCCGTTTTCATCTGATCTCCCCATAGAGGAGTGCGGGGATCTGATAGGTCCGTCTCTGCACAATGAGCGGAGACAGACCCAGGGTTGCCACCTCATCCCTTTAAGGCTGGGTTAACACTGCTCCGATCTCAGAGATCGCATATGATTTCGCACCGCACTGCAGTGTGAACCATATGCGATCTCTGTGTGACGCAAAAGCAGCCATAGAGATTGTATGGCTGAATTCGCATCGCAATCAGAGCAAACTCGCACAGGACCCTTTTTTTTCGCACGGTCAGAATCGGATCGCATGGTGGTTCACACCATGCAATCCGATTCCTGTGCGAGTTTGCAGTGCGATATGCGTACTGATTTGGGGGTGTCATTAACATTGTATTGACACTCCCCAGAGTTCGCATATGGCAGTGTGAACTGCCGCCCAGAGACATGCGATGCGAGGACCCGCAGTGAATTCGCAGGGTTCCCACAGGCTAAACCCGAACACCTATGAATTACACAGGTTTTGAGGCTAATTTAATGCAGAGAAGGCACTGAGTTTAATTACCACCTTAATCAGCCACAGAACCTTTGTAATTAATATGTGTTCGGGTTTAAAGGGATGAGGTGGCAATTCTAGACAGACCTGTTATCCGCCTGCTCAGGGTGGGGGGGGGAAATCATCGGATCGATCCCCTGCAAAATGGAGTCCGCTGGGCGGAAAGCCCTTGTAAAATGGGCCTAATACATTAGAAAACATTGCTTTTATTAAACATTTACAAACATGGGATGTACAAAATCAGCAGTACCATCTTTTAAATCCATAGGCCTTACCCATTTAGAGAATATATGGTTAAGAGGGGGAAATCCTTTACAACCTTGCCTTGCCTTGGCTGTAAAGTCTATGTGAAAATTTTTTTTATGGACTCCTTTCTGTATAAAAAAAATGTTGCAACTCAGTATTCTCTCTCTTCACATCTCCACACTCCCTACACCAGTACTGACCTTTAACCACTTGCCGAACGACATACCTACTGAAATGTCCCATCAGGAAGTGGTTATACCAGGATCGTGGCTACAGCTGCAATTAGCTTCAACTGGCGATTTACTGTCATATAAAAATGATCTGGGTGGCTTTGCAGCAACTCAATCCCTTTTACAGCGCTGGGAAGGACCACTGTCGCTACCCACAGTCATTTCCAGGCTCTCCCATTCCACCGATCTAGTTGGCTTCCTGCAGATGAGATGGAGGAGAATCCGTTCCCCTATCTTCTCTGTGGTGAATGAAGCCACAAGGATTTCTTTACTTCTAGTTTCAGGGCTTTCATTCCTCAGCTGTTACAAGCAGGGAAACAGTTGATTAAGAACTGTGCTGGACCTGCCCTTTTTAAAGGGCAGGGGAGACACATCAGTGGTCTAATACAGTGGTTCTCAACCCCGTCCTCAAGTACCCCCAACAGGCCATGTTTGCAGGTTTTCCTTTTATCTTGCACAGGTGCTTTAAATGAGTCAATGGCTTGGGATTTTGGACAGCTATTTTATTTAAGAGAAATTCCCAAAACATGGCCTGTTGGGGGTGCTTGAGGACAGGGTTGAAAACCACTGGTCTAATAGACCTCGGATGTCTCCATAAAGAATACCTATTATTTGTCCAAAGCTATCACAGGTGGGCTTGTTTACCCTCTTATGATAACAATAAAGTTAATTGAAAAAAACATTTAAAAAGTGTAAAAAAAATGTAATAAAAATAATTATAAAAACAATAAGGCACCCCTGTTCCCCTCCTGCATACACACAAATCCAAACACACGTATGTCTGGCATGCATATGTAAGCAGTGATTGCACCACCATGTAGGGTTGCCACCTCCTCCCTTTAAGCCCGAACACATATAAATTACACAGGTTCTAAGGCTAGTTTAATTCTGATGAGGCACCAAATGAGTTTAATTACCACCTTAATCGGCCACAGAACCTGTGTAATTTATATGGGTTCGGTTTTAAAGGGATGAGGTGGCAACCCTACCACCATGTAAGATAATGCCACAAACGCCGGAGTGAGAGCAATCATTCTAGAACCATAATTCACAATTGACTCTAAACTGATAACCTGTAAAGGCTTTGAGCCTAGGTTCACATCTATGTGGTTTCCAATTGATGCAGTTTTCAGGTGGGTTTTAAACCAGCGGTTTTGATGCATTTTTGCATGCAGTTTTCATGCATTTTGGGTTTTTTTTCTCTTTAAACAGCCGATTGCTAAGGAGCAGGCGAGGAAGCCGGCCACCGCGTCCTTAACAGCTGTCGGTGGCCCAGACCCTTATCCAAGTGGGTTAACCCTTATGCCTGTGACATCAGCGGCCCAGCATGCACCAAAGGGCCTGGTATGTATTTGGGGGGGGGGGGCCCAATGCTGTTTTTTACCCAATTTTTTTTTTTAACAGCTAATTCTTTTTCATACATTCAGGTGTCAGCTGATGATTCATCGGTTGTTAAGGACGGAACGGCTGGCTTACCAGCCTGTTCCTTAGCATCCAGCTATACACAGTGTGTTAAAGTGAAAAAAAAAAAAATCCACACAATGCATCAAAAATGCATCAGCTCCATTGAAGTCTATTACACACAAAACGCAATCTGCTGCAGGAAAAAGATTAGCTGACCCTTTCCACAAAAAGCAATGCCGCAAAATGCCCAGATGTGAACTACATCCATAAGAAACCATGTTAAATGGAATGTAGTGCATTTCTGTAAAACACAAAATGCACCAAAAAACGCATAGGTGTGAACATAAGGTAAAAATATCACCTACAGACAGTTTTAGGTACCATAGTTTGTCGCTTATCTATTTACTTAACGCAACGCCATCTTTTATATTTTACTAAAAATTGGGTATTATATTGTATATGTGTGCAATAAAATTAATTTACGTGTATATTTTCCTGAAAAGCCATCCTGTGTTCTCCACAGTGGTTCTGGCACCCAGTTCAATTCAGTTTTTATGCACTAATACACTTTTCAGGCTGGGTTCACATTTATGCGAATTGGATGCGGCTTACACCGCATCCAATTCGCATGACACTTGAAAACACATTATTTTCAATATGTCAGGTTCACATAGGTTCGGTGCATTTGCACTCTGCATTGCACAGAAAACGTGTGAATTTTCTGTGCAATGCGGTGCGAATTCCCAGCCTATTAAGTTTAATGGGAACGGATCCGCCCCGCAGATGTGTTCCACACTGAACGGGGATCTTTCTCCCTGCTCGCAGCACTTCCTCCTCCCTCTCCGGGCAGCTGCTGCGCTGTGAGAATGGACAGGAGCCGCCGAATGGCGGCTCTGTTTGTTCTCAGCAGCAAACAGGCTGGAATTCGCACTGGATTGGTGTGAATCCAGCCTAAATGTTTGTGCTGTTTGTCTTCCCTCTTGTTTGGATCTTAGATGGAGTGCCCCCTCCTGTTCATTCAGCAGCATCACTCTCAAGTTAGAGGCTTGGTTCACACTGGCGCGATGCTCAGTAGTTTGTTTGAACCCCCACGTGCTTGTATGCATGCCTGACAACATCAGGGCATGCTCCTAATGAGACGACGGATGGTGTCCTGGGGTATTTCCTCCCAGATCTGGAACAGGGCATCACCAAGCTCCTGAACAGACTGAGGTACAACCTGGTGGCATCAGATGGACAGAAACATAATGTCCCAGAGGTGTTCTATTGGATTTAGGTCAGGCAGGCGTGGGGCCATTAAATGGTATCAATTCCTTCATCCTCCAGGAACTGGCTGCATACTCTCTCCACATGATTCCGGGCATGTCATGTCATGCACCACGAGGAACCCAGGACCCACTGCACCAGCGTAGGGTCTGACAATGGGTCCAATGATTTCATCCCGATACCTAATGGCAGTCAAGGTGCCATTGTCTAGCCTGTAGAGGTCTGTGCATCCCTCTATGGATTTGCCTTCCTAGACCATCATTGACCCACCACCAAACCGATCGTGCTGAACAATGTTACAGGCAGCATAATGTCCTCCACGGCTTCTCCAGACCCTTTCACATCTGTCACATGTGCTCAGGGTGCCCAGTGGCGGACCTATCAATTCTGGTGTTCAAAGTCAAATGCTAATCAAGCTCCAGGGTGCCGGGTAGTGAGCACAGGGCCCACTAGAGGACGTCGGGCCCTCAGGATACCCTCATGAAGTCTGTTTCTGATTGTTTGGCCAGAGACATTCACACCAGTGGCCTGCTGGAGGTAATTTTGTAGGGCTCTGGCAGTGTTCATCCAGTTCTTCCTTGCACAAAGGAGCAGATGCCGGTCCTTCTGATGGGTAAAGGACCTTTTACGGCCCTATCCAGCTCTCCTAGAGTAACTGCCTGTCTCCTGGAATCTCCTCCATTCTCTTGAAACTGTGCTGGGAGACAGAAAACCTTCTGGCAATGGTACGTATTGATGTGCCATCTTGGAGGAGTTGGACTCATGCTACCAGTAGTGACACTGACCCTAGCCAAATGCAAAACAGTCAGAGAAGGTGAGTAGGGGAAAAAATGTCAGTGACCGCCACCTGTAAAACCATTCCTGTTTTGGAGGTTGTCTCATTATTGCCCATCTAGTGCACCTGTTGTTAATTTCATTACATCAAAGCAGCTGAAACTGATTAAGGAGAAAAGAAAGAGAGCAGCACCATCTAAGTGCAGCAATGATAAACCATTTTATTCCGAAGGTAAAACTCACAAGATGATAGTGATAACAGCGCATTGGTTACGTACTGGTTGATCCACTCCTGGGGAGGGTGGGCTGCAGCTCGGTCTGAGTGTACCCGAATTCTTGGAAGTGTTGGTAAATCCAGGAAGTGAACAGGCAGCAGCTTCATCTGCCCACAGTTAAAATGATTGCAGCCAGGCTCAGTGGAGGCAAATTTCTGCAGCATATTTGGCAAGTACAGAATCACAGTATATATAAAATAATATGCAAAGTGGTTAGAGGGAAGCTTCAGAATGGCAAAGATGTTTTTATTAAAATTTATGTGAGCAGACTGTAGTTCCTCTTTTAACCACTTCCGGGCAGCCAATCGTGTATATATGGCTGTCCTTTGAATTGGAATATGATTGTTATGGTAGCAGATAGCTACCATAACCCAGGTATCGTTTTTTTCAGCAGCCATTTCTGTTAAAAGTGGTCTCTGCGGCAGATTCGCTGTAAGATCGCTTTTATAATTTTCCATCGTCTCCGGCACTTACTGGACCCGCTGGTAGCAGCGGAGACGATCAGGTCCGCTCCCCCCAGTGCCTGTGAGCCGAGTGAGTGGAAGATGCCGCCCACTCAGCTCCATAGCATTGCAGGGCAGCAGATTCACTGTGAGATCACTTTTATCAGTGGCGGGAGAGGCGCTCTCACCACTTTTCCATCACCTCCGGCACTTACTGAACCCGCTGGTAGCAGCGGAGACGATCAGGTCCGCTCCCCCCAGTGCCTGTGAGCCGAGTAAGTGGAAGATGCTGCCCACTCGGCTCCATAGCATTGCAGGGCAGAAGCGACGTCGAACGTCACTTCCGCCCAAAGCTCTAAAAGGGGACATTTTTTTTTCAATGTTATTTTTTCTTTTTTTTTTTTTTATTGCATTTAAGTGTAAATATGAGCTCTGAGGTCTTTTTGACCACAGATCTCATATTTAAGAGGTCCCGGCATGTTTTTTTTCTATTACAGGGAATGTTTACAATTCTTGTAATAGGAATAAAAGCGATCAAACATTTTTTTTTTTTAAAAGCATGGTGTAAAAATAAAAAATAAGATAAATGAGAAAAAAAAAGAAAAAGATGTAAAGCGCCCCGTCCCGCAGAGCTCGCGCACAACAACCACACATGTGAGGTATCGCCGCGATCATTAGAGCAAGAGCAATAATTTTAGCTCTAGACCTACTCTGTAACTCAAAACTGGTAACCTGTAGGAATTTTTAAACGTTGCCGATGGAGATTTTTAAGTGCCAAAGTTTGTCGCCATTCCACGAGCGGGCACAATTTTGAAGCATTACATGTTGGGTATCAATTTACTTGGCATAACATTATCTTTCACGATATGGAAAAAGAATGGGCTAACTTTACTGCTGTCTTATTTTTTAACTCAAAAAAGTGATTTTTTTTTCCCAAAAGACCGCTGCGCAAATATGGTGTGACATAAAGTATTGCAATGACTGCCATTTTATTCTCTAGAGTGTTAGAAAAAAAATATATAATGTTTGGGGGTTCTAAGTAATTTTATAGCAAAAAAAAAAGATTTTAACTTGTAAACACCAAGTGTAAAAAATAGGTTAGGTCTGGAAGTGCTTAAAGAATTATGTTTTTTTATTTTTATTTCTTGCATATGTAAGAGATCTGTCTGGATTAAGAAGGATAATACTGTTCATCTGGTATTATAGCTGTTTGGCTTTCTGCAATGTGTCACTCTCTACAGAAAAGATGGAGTTGCATACAAATATTACAACAATTAAAACGTTTGCACATCACAGATTAACCTAGCTTGAGCAGCACGTGTAAACTATGTTTGGTTTATTATTTTTATCATGGATTACTAATATCTGGGTGTAACTATGAAGCGGCAGGTTAGCTGAACATCCAACTGAGCAAACAAATAGGTACTAAAGTAGGTCCAGCAATATAGTCCCACATTAACAGGTACAGCAAGACAGTATCAACTAACAGCCAACAAACATTTCCAATATTAATGTGTGATTGTGTTTAACATTGGTTATACATGCGTTCCAAGGCTTTTATCTCAAAGTCCCAGTGTAATCAGGTCCCTAACACCAATGGTGCTCTGCAACAAATGTCCCTTCATAATCTACAGCTATTGATATCCCTAATTGCTGCTTCATTTTCTGATCAATTCATTACAATGCTCTGTGGCTTCTTCTAGGGTCCTGGCCATCTGATCCTGCTGCAGATTTTCTCTCTAGTTTTCACAGCTGCAACATTCTTTCTTCCAGCACTCATGTGGATTTCCTCCTCCTTCCATCTTTCTTAGGCCCCCCCGCCAGGGGAGTAATGATAAGGGTTGCAGGGGGCCCCATGCTTCAGGGGGTCCGTGTGCCTCCCTTGTACACCTGGATAGGAGGAATGGCGGGGGCATTTAGAGGAACCAATCCCCTCCATTTTCCTCCTAATGGAGGAGATTGGTTATATGCTGCCCTAGCCGCCCCTCCTATCCAGTTTAATGGTCTTCTGCTGTTCCCAGGGTTCCTGTGTGCTTCTCTGGTCCCCCACAAAGCTGCGGTCTCCCCCCTCCTCTCTCCTGCCAGCTGCTGTCATGATGGAGAGATGGGAACGGGTCAGTGATTGGTACCAATTGGTTCATTCATAACTGAAGCATAGTAAACTGTTTTTACTATACTTCCATTTCTGAATGAATGGGAGGCTCAGTACTCAACTATTCCTGTCCATTCATTCTGTGCACCTGAGGTTACACAGATGGAGATTGAGGGCTGAGGTTTGTTTAGATCCCTGATATCTCATCAAAGCCCCCCAACAGAGCTCCTAAAAAAATGCAAAAATAATAAAAATAAAATGGTAAAAGAAATAAAATGAAATGGTAAAAAAATAATAAAATAAAAATTAAAAACTACTGACACAAGTGAGGGAACTATCAGGATTGCAAAGGTTGCAATTGTGACCGGGCCCTGGCATTTCACTATCATGGGGAGGCCCGAAGATGGCAGTAAGGGGGGGCCCGCTGCAGAAATTGTGAAAGGGTGCTGCTGCAGGACCGTAATAAAAGGGACCCATGATGGGAGTAAAAGGTTCCAGGATCAGCGAGAAGAGGGAAGGGCCCTGGCCAGGGGTCAGGGGGGCCCTTCATAATGTTCTCCCACCAATTTCTGCTTTGCCTCCTTCTATCCAGCACTATACTTTCCAAGCTCCACCCCATCACACCGTCTCCTAAGTCATGTACGAGACCCTTGTTAGCCATACCCTTTGCTGATTTAACCTCCTTGTGCCTGGTTCCCCTTCCACCCTGTCATGTATGCCCTCCGCTGACTCTTTCCTTTTTTAGCTCCCTGCATGTCTTGACTAGGGTAGATCAGAGCTCACCACCCAGATTTGACCATGTACCCCCCCCCCGGTAATTACCCCACGGTTCCACCTTCCCCTTCCTTGAAAAGACCACGCGACAACTGAGTGGGGTAAAATGGCCGCACTCAGCCTATTAGTTACACATAACTTTATTTAAATAACAAACATACTTAATGCCTTAAACCAGATACAATGCTTTGATATCCTTGACGGTATCAGATACTAATTACTTTTGTGTCTGAGGCACCAGATAGCCGAGTATCGACCCTAGCCGCAGAATACTGGCTCAGGGCCCAACCCAGCTGACCTCAGCCACCCAGGGTTCCTAACGTGTCCCGGTCACTATGAAGTGAACCGTATCCACTAGAGGATACCATACCTCAGATGGTTCCCCACCGTTCACCCAATGACCAGACTTTTAGACTGCCATCAAGGACCCCAAAACTACCACAGCAACACAAGTGTAAAGCCTTACACTTGTACGCCCCTCCACACCAAAAAAGCCAACTGTAAGCCATCTTCCTACCCCAAGAACCATAGGTCAGTACCTACAGCATTAAGGTGAACCCCATCACCCCTCATGAATTTCCACATGCCAGTTTCCTAGGCCTCCATTCCTAGCCACAAACTTCCGCATCTCCTTATTCACCTTAACCCGAGCCCTATTGAGCCTCTCCATGGATATGGCCGCCCGCCATGAAGTGCGTGCCACAATGTCCGACCAGACTATGATCGTAGCAGGGAATGACATTCTCAGTCTAAGAAAATCAAACCTTATGTCTCAAATAAGTTCCCTTGAGGACCTGATGCCCAAGTCATTTACACCAGCATGCAAAATCAGAACATCTGGGGCCCTGTCCAATCTGGCAAAGCGGTTAACCTCCGGAACCACCGGACTCCACAGCATCCCCCTGACTCCAATTCATCTAACACTGTCTGCCTCACAGAGAGGACCTAACTGCCTGCCATTGGGCCTAACATCGGCCCTCTTAGCCCCCCAAAATACATAAGAATGCCCCAGGATCCAGACAAGGCATCTCGACCTGTAATCAAACAAAAAACACGATACCGCTCACCACCAGAAAACACAGACATGCCAACATGAAAATAAAAGGACAGACACAGGAAAGAACCCTACCCTTACACTAAGGGCCTATAGCAAGTGGGGCCTCACATACAGCCAGAATCTGTTGGACTCCCACCTGCCAATACGTTTTGCCACACTCTCCTCCAGTCCCCATCGAGACGCCTTCGTGGCCACACCAATGCGGAAAGAGTGGGACCCATACTTATTGGGGTTAAAACCCGCCATTAACAGGCATTTGTGGAAAACCGACACAAATTAAAACTTTGACAGGAAGGAACAGTCTTCATGTGCCAACAGGGGACCGCCAATTCCCGGCCATACCAGGAAGAACTGCTCCCCAGCCAGAACTGGACAAAGACCAGGACCACCATCCCGCAATAATTCCTCCCTCTCACTCTTGCCACTCTGATCCGTCTTAGAGTGCCGAAGTCTAACATGGACCGATGACGACGTAACTGCCAGGTCACCAAACAGTAACCCCCCCTGCCACCCGCTTTGACAGACTGACCAGTTTGCCAATGCGGAAAGCTCCAAAAAAAATGCCAGCAAAAAGACAGCCCGAAACAAAGATGGCTCGTAATGTGAAAACATACCCCCCCAGGTGTTCCAAAATAGCACGTAACACCAATAAGGACACTGGGAGACGAGAATCTCATGAGCGGTGACCCCTGCGGTAGCCCTTCATTGCCTCCTCACCATGAAAACGTTTGTAAAATCCTCAACTCCGACCAACTTGAACCAAAAGGCCAGGACCTCCAGTTTTCGATCCATGGATGCGGCTGCAGATCCCCTTACAAAATTACAAACCACAAAACACAGAACCAGTGCTGAAACATCCACCCCGGAGTCGAACCCACCTACCTCCACCAGCAAAGAATGCCATTCTCTCCAGCCCCTTGAATACGCCTCCCACGCAGCAGCACTCAAGGAATCTCAAATCAATCAAGCGGCGACTCCAACACTATCTTCCACAGCCACAGAGGACAAGATATCCCATGTTGCTCTGCCTTCGGTGCCAACACGCGAAACTCGTCCCACTGAAAATGAGATAAGGCATCTGCTACTTTGTTGCAAATCCCAGGAATATGCACAGCATATATGAAGGCATTAAAACCCAGACACATTAAAACGAAGTGCCACAAGAGTCGCACCACTGGCGGGGAAGAGGCCGATATATTATTGATTGCAAACACCACCCCCATGTTGAGACAGTGAAATTTCACTTTTTTGTTTCGACAGGCCTCACCCCAAATCTCAACTTCCAGTACTATTGGAAACAGCTCCAACAGTACCAGGTTCTTTAGCAAACTAGCCGACGGCCACTCATCAGGCCGCTGACCAGCACTCCATTGCCCTTGAAAGTAAGCCCCGGTGCCAACAATGCCTGTGGCATTTGTGAACTAGACCAAATCCGCATTGCTAACTGTCCCCGCCATTCAGAGTGAACAACCGTTATAGGATTCCATGAACTTGTCCCACACCTGGAGATCGGCCCTGAGCTACCTAATCATCGGAATGTAGTGCCCTGGGGCGCTAAAGCCCGCAGTTGCCAATGATAACTGGCGGCAAAATATCCTGCCCATAGGAATAATCCTACA
The DNA here is from genome assembly GCA_018402905.1 of Glandirana rugosa. NCBI lineage: Eukaryota > Metazoa > Chordata > Amphibia > Anura > Ranidae > Glandirana > Glandirana rugosa. Next base: position 437,742 of record BLSH010432039.1, read on the forward strand.
ACCAAAATTTAATTTGCCAAGCAAGGATTGTAAATCCCATAACTGAATCTCCTGACGGCTGTAAGCGTCGCCGACCACCCTCCTTAGTGCTACCAATTTGTCCAAAGGCAATCTGCATTCCCTGGCCACCGAATCAATTGTGATGCCCAGAAAAAACAGCTCTGTCGCTGGGCCCTCCATCTTGTCAGGGGCTAAAGGAATACCGAACCTATCCGCTATGTGCTGCAACGTACCCAACAGAATCGCACAAATGCTATACCCTGCCGGTCCAATACAAAGAAAATCATCCAGATAATGGATGATGGAGTTCAGCCCAGACACATCCCTTGGGGAAATGTCAGTCAAAGAAGACGGGATCAGAAACCCATCCTGAAACCCCAACTTGAGAAGTCGAACAGAGTCCCTATCAGAGTACCTATTTAGGAAAGCAACCATCCTTTCCACTCTCACCAGAGTCCTCCCTTTTTCCAGACGTATCCACTGTTTGGCCTTTTCCATGCTTAAAGCAGCGGGCGAGCGAATGGCTGCCACCGCAACCCGAGCACTCGTGTTTAAAGCGGCAGGTATTGCCGAATCTACCCCACAGTTCCACCTTCTCGTTGAACCGCCAACACACCCTTTGCTTCCTAGAGGCTGACGTTCCAAAGGTAGAGGTGCCGCCAGCCCCCCCCCCCCAAAAAAAACTGATTCCCAGCCCTGGCTGAAGTCATCAACTTCATCCAGAGACCTATTTCCTTGTGGATCCAGCGAATGGAAGGCCTACCGGTTTCTTGCTGCCGGAATTGCTCATCATAACGGAGCCACGCCATGCCACCATATACGCTATTGGCCTCCCCAATTGCGTCCAGGTAACAAAAAAGAGCTGAACGGTTCTCCTGTGTCTTTTCGCCAATTACGCTAGCCAAAATTGCAACCAATTGGCAAACGTCCCTGGTATAAGCCGGTACAGTCTCTTCTCCTCTTCTTCCTTCTTACTCTCATCCAGTTTTACCCTGTCAAGATTACATTTCTTTAGTGGAAGCAGTGAAATTATTTCCACATGCTGCAGGCGTCTGCACTCCACGCCGCTCCGCCCAACTCTGAAGAGGGCCACCGGCCATGCCTGGAGACAGGCAGATGCCCGCAGTGCTCACTCTCCCCCACCGGGTTGTTACCCTGACCGGAACCTCACCAGTGGTAACAGCCGCATGCTCCGGGATCCTGACGATGGAGGATGGGACCGAGTCTACATGCCGGTGAGTGCTCACATCCCTGGGGCTCTGCTTAGGCTTAGGATTCCTCCCAGGGTCACCACCCACCACAGCCTATGTGCGCTTGGCAGGGGGCCCTGAAGGGTCCACTTGTGGGCTCCCAATGGGGCGCTGAGCCCGAGACCTCCGAGCACGTGGTGTGGCAGGCCCTAACTGAAGGGGACCCCTTACAAAGAGGCTGCAACCTGGCTCTGCACCCAGGCCGAGCCATGGACGTCTGCAGCAGCCCTATTTTCCAGTTCGCTCATATTTTCCGCAATGTGGACAAACGCAGTAGCTGGCTAGACACAGCAATGTTCTCCCACTGATTTCTGCTCTGCAACTGCTCTGACCCCCTCCTATCCAGCACTATAACTTTCCAAGCTCCATCCCGTCACACTGTCTCCTAAGTGAAGCATATACGAGACCCCTGTTAGCCATACCCTTTGTGCCTGGTTCCCCTTCCACCCTGTCATGTATGCCCTCTGCTGACTCATTCCTTCTTAGCTCCCTGCATGTCTATATCTCAAGCAAAGTTCTTCAGTAGCAGCCTTAAGTATTGATGGAGGCAAAGGGGACAGCCATCTAATCTGAGACTCCGTAAGAGCAGTCACTATCCATGTAGCAACCTATGGCATCTGATCCTCAAAGCACAAGCACTCCTGGAGCTCTAGGCAAGGTCCTACTCATAAAGTCCAGAGACAGCTCCCCTGCAACACTTTTCAGTGAAAGGGGTCCCTATTTTAGCTGAGCTTCAGTGTTTTCCAGAAGATTTCCTTACGTCCAAGGCCCTCAGCCAAACGCATACTGAGACCTGACAGTAAAAAAAAAAAACTCTCCAGTAACACAAGAGGCATCCCTGGGGCAGAGACTCCAGGAGAACAGAGCTCTGAACAGCCCTCTCAAACATTTATCTTCTCCCCAGCCATACCTTCTGGGTGCCCCATCCCAGGGATTTGCTAATGTCAGATACAGTTGTGCTCATAAGTTTACATACCCTAGCAGAATTTATGATTTTTTGGACATTTTTCAGAGAATATGAATAACACAAAAACTTTTCTTTCACTCATGGTTAGTGTTTGGCTGAAGCCCTTTATTATCAATCAACTCTTTTTAAATCCTAATGACAACTGAAACTACCCAAATGACCCTGATCAAAAGTTTACATACACTGGTGATATTGGCCTGATAACATGCACACAAGTTGAAACAAAGGGGTTTGAATGGCTATTAAAGGTAACCATCCTCACCTGTGATCTGTTTGCATGTAATTAGTGTGTGTGAATAAAAGGTCAGTGAGTTGCTGGACTCCTGACAGACCCTTGCATCTTTCATCCAGTGCTGCACTGACGTTTCTGGATTCTGAGTCATGGGGAAAGCAAAAGAATTGCCAAAGGATCTGTGGGAAAAGGTAGTTGAACTGTATAAATCAGGAAAGGGATATAAAAAGATATCCAAGAAATTGAGAATGCCAATCAGCAGTATTCAAACTCTAATCAAGAAGTGGAAAATTAGGGGTTCTGTTGAAACCAAACCATGGTCAGGTAGACCAGCTAACATTTCAGCCACAACTGGGCTGTTTGCCAAGAGGAATGGACAGCTTTACCATCTGAGAAGATAAAGAGCTTCATCCACAAATACCCCAAAAGACTTCAAGCTGTTATTGATGTAAAAGGGAGCAATACATGGTATTAAGTTAAACTTTGGGCTCATCACTCCAAATGACTTTGTGGCAGAAGGTTTGAGGCTTGTCTCTGTGCTGTTTGGTGTATTGTAAGCGGGATACTTTTTGGCATTTGCATAGCAATGGCTTTCTTCTGGCGACTTGACCATGCAGCCCATCTTTCTTCAAGTGCCTCCTTATTGTGCATCTTGAAATAGCCACACCACATGTTTTCAGAGAGTCCTGTATTTCACCTGAAGTTATTTGTTTTCTTTGCATTCCTGGCAGTTGTAGCTGAAATTTTAGATGGTCTACCTGACCGTGGTTTGGTTTCAACAGAACCCCTCATTTTGCACTTCTTGATTAGAGTCTGAACACTGCTGATTTCCATTTTCAATTCCTTGGATATCTTTTTATATCCCTTTCCTGTTTTATACAGTTCAACTACCTTTTCCCGCAGATCCTTTCACAATTCTTTTGCTTTCTCCATGACCATAAATCATAATCCAGAAACATCAGTACAGCACTGGATGAAAGATTCCAGGGTTTGTCAAGAGTCCAGAAACTCACTGACCTTTTATATACACACACACTTACAAGCAAACAGATCACAGGTGAGGATGGTTACCTTTAATAGCCATTCAAACCCCTCTGTGTCTCTCAAGCTCCATCAGGTTGGATGGGGACTGTTGGTGCATAGCTATTTTCAGATCTCTCTAGAGATGTTCAATCGGGTTCAAGTCTGGCTGGGCCACTCAAGGACATACACAGAGTTGTCCTGTAGCCACTCCTTTGTTATCTTGGCTATGTGCTTAGGGCCATTGTCATGTTGGAAGAAGAGCCTTCATCCTAGTCTGAGCTCCAGAGTGCTCTGGAGCAGGTTTTCATCAAGGATGTCTCTGTACATAGCTGCATTCATATTTTCCTGGATCCTGACAAGTCTCCCTGTTCCTGGCACTGAATAACATCCCAAAAGCATGATGCTACCACCACCATGCTTCACTATAGGGATGGTATTGGCCAGGTGATGAGTGGTGAAGAGTTCAGTCTTTGTTTCATCAGGCTAGAGAATTTTGTTTCTTATGGTCTGAGTGTCTTTCAGGTGCCTTTTGGCAAACTCCAGGCGGGCTGTCTTGTGCCTTTTACTGAGGAGTGACTTCCGCCTGGCCACTCTACCATACAGACCTGATTGGTGGAATTCTGCAGAGATGGCTGCTCTTCTGGAAGGTTCTCCTCTCTCTACAGAGAAACGCTGGAGCTCTGTAAGAGTTACCATCGGGTCCTTGGTCACCTCTTTGACTAAGGCCCTTTTCCCTTGATTGTTCAGTTATGCCAGGCGACCCGCTCTAGGAAAAATCCTGGTGGTTCCAAACTTCTTCAATTTATGGATGATGGAGGCCACTGTGCTCATTGGGACCTTCAATTCTGCAGACATTTTTTCTGTACCCTTCCCCAGATCTGTGCCTCGATACAATCCTGTCTCGGAGGTCTACAGACAATTCTTTGGACTTCATGGCTTAGTTTGTGCTCTGACGTGCACTGTTACGTGTGGGACCTTCTATAGACAGATGTGTGCCTTTCCAAATGATGTCCAATCAACTCAATTTACCACAGGAGGGCTCCAATCAAGTTGTAGAAATACTCAAGGATGATCAGTGGAAACAGGATGCACCTGAGCTAAATTTTGAGTGTCATGGCAAAGGCTGTAAATACTTATGTACATGTGATTTTTTTTTTTTTTTTTCTAATACATTTGCAAAGATTTCAAACAAACTTCTTTCACGTTGTCATTATGGGGTATGGTTTGTAGAATTTTAAATAAAATAATGAATTTAATTCATTTTGTAATAAGGATGTAACATAACAAAATGTGGAAAAGAAAAACACCTTGAGGCTGGGTTCACACTATTGCAAATTGGATGCAGGGTTTCACCGCATCCAATTTGCATGACAGGAGATTGTGACCGTCTCTCTATGGAGCCAGTTCACACATCTCCAGGACGGCTCTGGTGTGAATTGCACAGGAGTCCTGTGCGTCTTCTGGTCTGTTTCAGGTCTGAATCCAGCAAAAAATTTGGGATGAAATCAGACCTGAAACGGTGAATGGCGATGCACCGGACTCCTGCTGTGAGCCGCTCCGTGCTGCGGTGTGAATCCAGCCTTAATGATGTAAGGTGTAGTCCTGGATTGGGTATATGTCGCTCCTAAACTGTGGCACTTCCAGAACTAAAAAGACATTACTGATGGGTTTTGCTGGTCTCCAAGTAAATGTGTGGGTGGGTGTGTGTTTGTGTGCCTTATGCAAAGGTTGGAGATGTTCTTTTACATCTGACTAATCATCAGCTGTCCTAGAATAAACCTTGGAATAGACATTAATTAAAATAAGCCTTAGCATAGGGCAGCAACAAAAGAGATATGCCCTGAAACCTTTTTTTTTCCAAAACTATTTTTTAAACTTTGGATGGTGTGGGGAAGATGTACAATCCTAGTTTTTAACTGCTGTGTTCCTGACAAATATCCTCTATATTTGTCAGGGAGACCATTGTTACTAAGATAGAAAATTTAGTAAAATCCACAATTTTACAGTTGTCACCAGAACAGAAGCGTCGGCAAAATCTTCCAATGGGAGCACCGGCTCCAGTGACAACTGCCCCACTTTGGAAAGATTTCCTGTTACTTCCTGTTATGTCTCTGAGATAGGAAGTGGAGGGAAATGTCTACAACTGACAGCAAAACAACTAGCAATTCTTACCCTATCATAAACAAAAGAGTGAGTGATTGTTATTTTAATAAAATAAAATAGGAACCCTTACAAACATGTCATACTTACCTGCTCTGTGCAATGGTTTTGCACAGAGCAGCCCTGATCCTCCTCTTCTGGGGTCCCCCACCGGCGCTCCTGGATCCACCCCCAAGCGGCTTGCTATGGGGGGCACTCATGCATGCTCGCTACCGAGCTCTGCTTTGTGTGTTCGTACAACACACACAGTGGGGCTCGGCACTGCCCCCCCCCCCGGTCCCACATCACTGGTTCTGATTGACAACAGCAGGTATTTGGGGGGCTACATGGGGAGATGCATGCAGAAGGTTTTTTTTTTTTTTTAGAATACTACATAGAATACAGTAAGGTAAAAAAAAACCTTCTGCCTTTACAAATACCTTAATGATCCTGAGTTGAATTGCAACCTTCATTGTTAAACAAATGTTTTGTTGGCATTATAAGAACACATTGTGCATATGCTTTGGCATCCAAAGCAGCACCACCCTGCCAGATTACCTCTTTTACATATTTTCTTGTTTTACCAGTCCTCACATAGCTTAGAACTAAGGATGAGCTTGGGCGTGTTTGCAACTGTACGTGCCCGAGCCTGCTAGGAAGCTTACACTGCTCTACTAATCATAGTCAGTGAGACATTTCCCGATGTCTCACTGCCTGTGATTAGCGCGGTGCAGTGTCGGCTTCCTAGCAGGCTCGGGCACGTGCAGTTGGGAACACTCCTGAGCTCATCCTAACTTAGAACAGTGAGGTTGATTTACTATAAGGGCCTTTTCACATGGGCTTTCTGATCAGGTCTGTCAAAAACTGACAGGCGGACCTGATCGGACGCTCCATTCAGCCCTACGGAGCGGCTGATGTCAGCGGTGACCTTCGCTGATATCCGCCGATATCAGATCCAATCCTGTCCGTGAAATTCAGATGGAGGGAAACCCTATTTTCCATCCGTCATCAACATGGGGACAAGGTGCTTTGGGGTCGTGGGCACAGGGGGGGGGGGCAGGCCCTCACTTGTCCCCCCATCCTGACCTCCAGGCTGCATGCTCAGAAAGGGTCTGGCATAGATTTTGGGGGGATCCCCCGCCATTTTGTACAAACATTTGGAGTGGGCTTCTCCTTAAAATGCATGCCTGAGCCAAAGGGCTTGGTATGGGTTGGGGGGGGGGGGGGCAATACATTATAGCTGCAAGCAAGTTGAAATTACACTTTTGATCAATGTAGGGGAGGATGTGGGAGCTATATTTGGTGTGGGTGGGATTCATTGATTTGTTTATTTGGCGTCACTACGCAATTGCTTCCAGCCCATGTGCACACAGCACTTCCTGTTTACAGCCACATTACACTTCCTGCTGATGTATATCTGTAAGGACTATGCAAATATAAATGAGAAGATGACTTATCAGTGCTAGTTCACACTAGTGCGATGCGGGAACCTTGCGAATCCACTGCAGGTTCCCGCACCTGACTCGCATGGCAGTTCACACTGCTATATGCAAACTGAGGGGAATGTCAATGCAAAGTTAATAACACCTCAATTTCAGCTCGCATATCATATTGCAAACTGCCAGTTCGGACATGAACCGGATCGCATAAGTGTGAACACCCATGCGATCAGATTATGGTCCCAATGAAAAAAGGTCCTGTGCGAGTTTAGCCCGACTGTGATGCAATTTGAGCCATACTAGCTGTATGGCAGAAACTACATCACACAGACATCACATGTCATTTGCACTGCAGTGCGTTGCGAATCACATTCGATACCGCACCAGTGTGAACCGGGCATGAGGGCGGTTCACACTGCACAGTTGTCCCAGATCGCATGTGATTCACACCGCACTGAAAATCACATGCGATCTCTGTGCGATGAGATTTCAGCCATACAGAGAGTATGGCTGAAGTCACATCAGTCGGACCAAACTCGCACAGGACCTTTTTTGGTTCTGCATCAGAATAGGATCACATGGGTGTTCACACCCATGCAATCCAGTTCCTGTCGGAGATTGCAGTGCGATCTGCAAACTGATTTAGGGGTGTCAGCTTTCTATTGACACTCCTAGCAGTTTGCATATGGCAGTGTGAACTGCGAGTCAGGTGCGGTGCAGGAACCCTGAATCCATTGCTGGTTTCCGCATTGCACCAGACTTATAGGCATTTCACACTGCCATATGCAAACTGCTGGGAGTGTCAATAGAAAGCTAATGACACCCCCAAATCAGTTTGCAGATCGCGCTGCGAACTGCAAATTTGGACAGGAATCGGATTGCATGGATGTGAACAACCATGTGATCTGATTCTGCTGCGTAACAAAAAAGGGTCCTGTGTGGGTTTGGTAGGGATGCGATGCAAATTCAGCCATATTATCTGTATGACTGAATTTGCATAGCACAGAGATCGCATCCGATCTCAGACACCACAGCAGTGTGATCCGGCCCTAAGGAAGGTAATCCACTACTCCCAAACCACCACCTCCCAAAACTAATTAAAAAAGTAAGTTACAAAAGAGAACAAGCAGCAAAATCAATTTCCTTTTATTTTGCTAGCAGAAACACAAGTATGTACTTATTTACTGGAATTAAAGTATTAACAGTATATACACATTTAGCAAAACAGTTAGCAATTGGGTTCAAAGGGCCCTGCTCATAGGAGCTTACAATCTAAAATTGGACTAAACCTTACAGTGGACACAGCTTTACTTTTGCAGTGTATAACCGCCCACACATTTCAAAGAACAACTAAACACCCACATGACATTATTAGCTGCAAAATTACAGAAAGATACATAACAGTCATTCTAACAAAGCATTATAACATAATATTAAAAAAGGCACATATTCAAACAATAACACCCACCACCCCCCACATTATATACACATACATTGGTGAATTTTCACCTAGAAGAATGCATGGTAAGACAAACAATACACACCCCAATCGGACAGCATGGTCAAATCAAGCCACTTTTGATGGTCAAAATGCACAATACTTTCAGCAAACAGCTCTAGTGAATCATTTGTCATTATGCACAATATCATTGCTTATCCCACAAAAACCACAGCAACAAACCTGGCCTCTCATCAGGCCAAACCAACCCCCCCACTGAAGTCCTTTAACCACTTCTCTTTAGGTGGACGTCATATGACATCCTGCCTTTGAGTGGTGATATCTGAATGGTGCCTGCAGCTACAGGCATCATTCAGATATTGTTTTTTTCAGCAAGCGATTCTGTTTTTGATAAAAGTGGTCTTAGCGGCAGATTCGCTGTGAGATCACTTTTATCAGCGGTGGGAGAGGTGCCCCCCGCCACCTTCCCGTCATCTCTACCGCTTACCGGACCTGCCGTCAGCGTCGGAGATGATCGTATCTGTCCCCCCTAGTGTCTGTGAGGCGACTGAGCGGCTGAAGCTGCTCACTCGGCTCCATAATACGGCAGGGCGGAAATTATGTCAGAAGTCACTTCTGCCCAACGGTCTTAAAGGGCCCATTTTTTTTGGACTGTCATTTTTTTCAAATATTTTTTTTTTTTTTTTTTTGCATTTTACTGTAAATATGAGATCTGAGGGCTTTTTGACCCCAGATGTCATATTTAAGAGGTCCTGTCATGCTTTTGTCTATTACAAGGAATGTTTACATTTCTTGTAATAGGAATAAAAGTGATCATTTTTTTTTTAAAAGAACATTGTAAAAATAAAAAGTAAAAAGCAAAATAAATAATTAAAAAAAAAAAAGTAAAGCTCTCCCGCCGAGCTCGCATGCAGAAGTGAACGCATACCTAAGTCCTGCCCACATATGAAAACGGTGTTCAAACCACATATGTGAGGTATCGCTGCAATTGTTAGAGTGAGAGCAATACTTTTAGCACAAGACCTGCTCTGTAACTCAAAACTGCTAACCTGTAGAATTTTTTAAATGTCGCCAATGGAGATTTTTAAGTTGCAAAGTTTGTCGCCATTCCGCGAGTCTTAAAATTATGACTACAACACAGTTTTTCATTGCATATGTTTTAATTTTTCTCTATTCACTTTCAGTTTCTTTTGTCATTTTTTTTCCTTCCAACTTGCCCTGAAGCACCCCTTGCATTAGGATCGCTCTTCCCAGGTTTAAGTACATGCAAACTCCAAGCAGGTGTTGTCGTGGTCGGGATTCGATCCAGTGACCCTTTTGCTGCTAGGTAAAAGTGTTAACCACTACACCACTGTGCCGCTCATACTCAACATAAAGAACTCAACCCCTTTCCAAACATCGCCACATATCCTGGGAACACAATACCAGGGTGGGTGGAGACTTCAGCACCACCCTGACCCGCCCTCCCCTAACAGATAAAAAGTCACCACAAACATGGTCACCCCCAGAGGCGTAACTAGAACCTTCAGGGCCCCGGTGCAAGAAATTATGAAGGGCCCCCTGACCCCTGGCCAGGGCCCTTCCCTCTTCCCATTGATCCTGGGGCCCTTTACGCCTATTGTGGGTCCCTTTATTACGGTACTGCAGTGGGGCCCTTTCACAAGTTCTGCAGCAGGCCCCAGGGTGACCAGGGAAGCACACAGGGGCCCTGGGAACAGCAGAAGACAAGTAAACTGGATAGAGGAAAATGGAGGCGATTGGGTCCTCTATATGCCACCCCCGCCATCCCTCCTATTCAGGTGTACAGGGGAGACACATGGGCCCCCTGGACCATGGGGCCCGGTTGCAATTGCAACCCCTGCAACACCTATCGTTACGCCCCTGGTCACCCCCTATTGCCTGAGGAAGGAGCACGAATGCTCCGAACGCGAGCACCACCCACTTCACCCTGCATCCGGTAGTGACGTCAGCGGCGGTTCCTGAGCCCCATCTAAATCTCTGGAAGTGCTGGAAGCCACCAGCTCAGCCAGTACCAGCGGCCACCAGAGTTCCCCGCCTGCAGCCCATCCTTCTGAAAGGAGTGGATGAACCTCTACACAAGGCCTATTGCCACACATGCGCTGACAACGCTTTTATCTTGTGAGTTGCCATTTGTCTTTTTAATAAAGATGTTTTTATACTACTGCACTTAGATTGGCACTGCTCTTTTTCTGTTCTATGTCCGCACAGAGTTCCTTCTAGCTCTTTTCAGAGCCTGCAACCGTCTAAAGCCAGCATTTCACCTTCTGAGACCTCAATAGACACGTTGGACTTTCCACCCATGGTCCACGGATGACAGACTGATCCAGTGCCCCCACATTCTCTCCATCCAGCTCCCAGGGCGCACAAGAGGTTACTTGTGGCCATTCCGTGAGCGGATGCAATTTTGAAGCATGACATGTTGGGTATCATTTTACTCGGTGTAACATTATCTTTCACAATATGGAAAAAATTGGCCTAACTTTACTGTTTTCTTATTTTATTTTTTAACTAAAAAAAAACTGAATTTATTAAAAAAAAACCACACTTGGAAGACCGCTGCGCAAATACAGTGTGACACAGTTTTGCAATGAACGCCATTTTATTCTCTAGGGGTGTTAGAAAAAAATATATAATGTTTGGGGGTTCTAAGTAATTTCATAGCAAAAAAAATGTTTTTAACCCGTAAGCACTGAACCGAAAAAACAGGCTCGGTATTGAAGTGGTTATATAAGCTAGCACACTGACAAACGCCCAAAAAAAGTACACGCCCACCAGTATCTTTCAATCTGTCTCTTTAAATTGATTTAACCTGAGAGACTGCAATACCTAATACTATTTACTGGTTAACCCTTGGCTATGTTAATCGATCAGTATAACTCCAGGACAAAATTCAGTCAGTGGTTCACAACGCTGTCCTCAAGTACCCCCAACAGGTCATGTTTTCAGGCTCTCCATTATTTTGCACAAGTGATTTGATCAGTTTCACTGCCTTAGTAATTACCACAGCTGTTTCATCTGAGGGAAATCCTGAAAGCATGACCTGTTGGGATGCCTTGAGGCCTGAAGTTGAGAAACACTGATCCAAGCAACAGTTTTCTAACCAGATGTACCAGTGCAGTGTAAACCCTACAATTTGAAATGTCCAAGTCCTTGGCTGCAATGAGTTTCCAATTTAAAGTCCCAAAATTACTTGCTTACATTACAGACTATTTGGACAAGAGACTAATAAAATGCCATCCTGTCTTTGGATTGTGGTGAGAAACCCACACAGGGGGAACATATATACTTCAACACAAGCATTAGCATATCTGGGATATGAACTAACAACCTTTTGGGTGCCAGGTGGATTTGCTTGCCACTTAGCTAGTGAGCAGTGAGCACATGTCTTGTCCATCGCTGTGGTGTGAACCAGCCCTAAGTCCATAGCCATGCTCAGTATCATACGTAATATACAATATATTGTCCTAAGTATTGGGAAATGTGCCTTTACACACACAAACTATAATGGCAGTCCAGGGTTCAGTATAGAGCTGGGCCACCATTTTCAGCTATACCAGATTCATCTCTTCTGGGAAGGCGGTCTATTAGGTTTAGGATTGTGTCTATGGGAATGTTTGGCCATTCTTCCAGAAGTGCATTTGTGAGGTCAGGCACTGATGTTGGATGAGATGGCCTGGCTCACAGTCTCTGCTCTAATTCAGCCAAAAGGTGTTCTATCGGGTTGAGGTCAAGGACTCTGTGCAGGCCAGTCAAGTTCCTCCACACCAACCTCTCTCATCCATGTCTTGATGGACTTTGCTTTGTGCACTGGTGCGCAGTCATGTTGGAACAGGAAGGGGCCATCCCCAAACTGTTCCCACTAAGTTGGGAGCTTGAAATTGCCCAAAATGTCTTGCTGATGCCTTAAGAATTCCCTTCACTGGAACTAAGGGGCCAAGCCCAACCCCAACCCCTGAAAAACAACCCCACATCATGACCCCCCCCTCCACCAAATGATTTGGACCAGTACACAAAGCAAGGTCCATAAAAACATGGATGAGCGAGTCTGGGGTGGAGGAATTTGCACAGAGTCCTGATCTCAACCAGATAGGACACCTTTTGGCTGAATTCGAGTGGAGACTGTGAGCCAGGCCTTCTCATCCAACATCAGTGCCTGACTTCACAAATGCACTTCTGGAATTTCGGACGGGAATTTTCGTTCAATGGCCGATGGCCCAAAATTCTTAATGTTAGTATGCTCCTTTCCACAGCCGACAAATCTGGTTGTGCAGGCTATAAAAATATTTTTGTACAGCAACTCAACGTCCGATTTTCATATAATTAGTGCTGTTTTTGCACGAAAAAAATTCTACGATCAGGACTACGCATGCTCAGAAACTAAAGAATACATACAAAACTATTCAACAAGTCATTCCTGACATTGAATTCGGCCGTACGGAAATGTATATATTGTTAGTACTAGAGGTAGACTGATATGAGTTTTTCTCTGGCCGATGCGGATATTTAGAAATCATATAGCGGCCGGTGGCCGATATATAATACCGATTTTCTGGGCAGATATGTTAGGCCAACTTTTTTTCCCCTTCATCTCATAAAATCTAGCAGTTAATTGTGCTTATTCATTGTCTGTACTGTATATGGTTCACTTAAGAGCCCTTTCAATATAGCCATATACCAGTCCCATGAAATTCAGCCATATACTAGTCCCATGAAATACAGCAAGTACCAGGCCCATGAAATACAGCCTATACTAGTGCCATGAAATACAGCCTATACTAGTGCCATGAAATACAGCCATATATCAGTGACATGAAATACAGCCATATATCAGTGACATGAAATACAGCCATATATCAGTGCCATAAAATACAGCCATATACCAGTGCCATGAAATACAGCCATATACCAGTGCCATGAAATACAGCCATATACCAGTCCCATGAAATACAGCCATATACCAGTCCCATGAAATACAGCCATATACCAGTCCCATGAAAAACAGCCATATACCAGTCCCATGAAATACAGTCCTATACCAGTCCCATGAAATACAGCATATACCAGTTCCATGGAATACAGCATATACCAGTGCCATGAAATATAGCATATACCAGTGCCATGAAATACAGCATATACCAGTGCCATGAAATACAGCCATATACCAGTCCCATGAAGCACAGCATATACCAGTGCCATGAAATACAGCCATACCAGTGCCATGAAATACAGCATATGGCAGTCCCATGAAATATAGCATATACCAGTGGCATGAAATACAGCCATACCAGTGCCATGAAAATAAGAATATACCAGTAACATGAAATACAGCCATATACCAATCCCATGAAATGCAACCATATACCAGTCCCATGAAATGAAGCCATATACCAGTCCCAATGAAATACAGCCATATACCAGGCCCATGAAATACAGCATATACCAGTGCATGAAATACAGCATATACCAGTGCATGAAATACAGCATATACTAGTGCCATGAAATACAGCATATACCAGTCCCATGAAATACAGCCATATACCAGTCCCATGAAGTACAGCATATACCAGTCCCATGAAATACAGCCATATACCAGTCCCAAGAAATACAGCATATACCAGTGCCATGAAATACAGCCATACCAGTGCCATGAAATACAGAATATGCCAGTGCCATGAAATAAAGCCATATACCAGTCCCATGAAATGCAACCATATACCAGTCCCATGAAATACAGCCATATACCAGTCCCATGAAATGCAACCATATACCAGTCCCATGAAATACAGCATATACCTGTGCCCATGAAATACAGCATATACCAGTGCCAATGAAATAGAGCCTTACCTATGTCAATGAAATGCAGCCTGACACAGAGCGATTCACACAGGGAAATTCAAATTTGCACTGTTATGATGTCATCACACGTGTGCTTGTCACTCAGATAAAAGACAGAGCAGCCCAAGGGGCTGCAGTACTCCATTTGGGCGCTGGGGTTGCTCTGCCTTCTCACTGTGTCTGAGTGACACAGCGGTGCTCCTGGGTGTCTGGACGCCGATGGGGGGGGGGGGGGAGGATTTGTATTCACACCAAATCGGCCTAATTTGCAGCACAATCGGCCTATACTGATTAATTTAAAAATGAAAAAAATCGGCCCGATATATCGATCAACCTCTAGTTAGTATGCTCTTCACTTTCAACATGAGACAAGCATCCAACAAAAAAACGACGTTCTGTTGTCGGAAATTTGCATTGTGTGTACGAGGCTTAAGTCAATAAGGTTTCAAGTTCAATCCAAATGTCTCTTAAAAGTAAGGAAAACTGAATACAGAGTTGAAGCCTCAACCTTGCTGCTCCTTTTGGGCTGGGAAATCCTAAAATGGCACTACAAAATGAACAAGACTTGCAAGGACATTTCTTGCACTTTCAAAGGTACTTGATAGGGCCTATCACAAAAAATAAATAAATCATAAAACCAATATCTCTAAAGTTAATAGGCACAGGTGTCCAACTCTAACTTTCGTGACCTATATGCCTTAATCATGTATAATGGCTTGCGCATTTCAAGGGCTAACCCTTGTTAGGTTCTGATTACAAGTAATACAGTTTATGGTCTTACACTATGCCGGTAAGCTCTTTGTTCATTTCACAGTACAATTTTATTTAACCTCTTACGCCGGCACCTCCCGGCCCTTTAAGAGGTTTATGATGGGAGGCGGGGCAGGGCTTAACATTGGCTGTCACATGATCCAAAAACTCCAGATCGCAAGCAGCGATCTGGAGCTTTCGCTTAGGTGCCGGCAACTGCGCTCACCGCACAGCTGTACGGACAGCAATTCATGCAAATATATGGCCCCTCAGTGCCAAGGACCAGGTGTTGCATATTTGCGTGTGGCTGGCACCAAGGGTTAAATAAGAGCATAAAAGTGTTGACATTTTTAATTTTTTTTCTAATGCCCTACTTATAAGTAGATTATTTTCATATTTTTATTACTGATCCTAAACACGTGCCACCCGCTAACAGTACATTCAGGTCCGTCTTTAACGCAGGGCAAACAGGGCAGCTGCCCAGAGCCCAAACATTGTTTTGGGGCCCAAATTAGCTGCCCATTAAGCCCGCGCTGTCACAGATTTTAAAAAAGCTGTCCCGATACGATCTTGTCCAGACTGATCACGGACAGTGCTGCGGGTGCCTGTACACAGATATGACTCTGTCACATTAGGGCAAGCATGACAGGAGCTCACATTTGCTCACAAACAGAACAGAAGAATTGATTGCTGGGGATCCCTCCCCTTACGTCTTCCCCCAGCAGCTGGTGTTCAGGCATTCTCATTGGCAGCGGCGGCTGGTAAATAAGGGGCGCTTGGGCGTGGCCTCCCCACTGCTTACTAGAAAAATTCAGCCCGACCCCCTACAGGAGCCTCTGTTATATTGACTTTCTTTTATTCTCGGCTCCTTGCTGTCTGCTGACAGCAAGTAGTGAGTTGATTGGTCAGTCATTAAAGACTATGTATGTGCGCTGAACAGGCGACCGCACATAGTCTGATTGGCTGTCCTGAGCCAATGACTGACTGGCATTGGATGCTGTGGGCGGGGGAAGGACTGTGGCAGACATGCTTGCTGCGTGATCAGGCGCAGCACTCTGCCGGGTTTCAGTCCCGATTCCCACGCCGCAGACCATCCACTCAAGGCTCCAGCATGGTGTCCGCAAGCGATGCTTTGCACACTGACAGCCCGCTTTCCGACTATATACCCCTATCTGGTGACTATATACCCCTATCTGGGGCTCTGTATACCCCTATCCGGGGCTCTGTATACCCCTATCTGGGACTCTGTATACCCCTATCTGGGACTCTGTATACCCCTATCTGGTGACTGTATACCCCTATCTGGTGACTGTGTACCCCTATCTGGGACTCTGTATACCCCTATATGGTGACTTTATACCCTATCTGGGACTCTGTATACCCCTATCTGGGACTCTGTATACCCCTATCTGGGACTCTGTATACCCCTATCTGGGACTCTGTATACCCCTATCTGGGACCCTGTATACGCCTATCTGGTGACTGTATACCCTATCTGGAACTTTGTATACCCTTATCTGGGACTCTGTATACCCCTATCTGGTGACCGTATGCCCTATCTGGGACTCTGTATACCCCTATCTGGGACTCTGTATACCCCTATCTGGGAATCTGTATACCCCTATCTGGGAATCTGTATACCCTTATCTGGGACTCTGTATACCCTTATCTGGTGACTGCATTCCCTATCTGGGACTCTGTTTACCCCTATCTAGTGACTGTATACCCTATCTGGGACTCTGTATACCCTATCTGGTGACTGTATACCCTATCTGGATCTCTGTATACCCTATATGGGTCTCTGTATTCCCTATCTGGGACTCTGTATACCCCTATCTGGGACTCTGTATACCCCTATCTGGGAATCTGTATACCCCTATCTGGGAATCTGTATACCCCTATCTGGAACTCTGTATACCCTTATCTGGGACTCTGTATACCCTTATCTGGTGACTGCATTCCCTATCTGGGACTCTGTTTACCCCTATCTAGTGACTGTATACCCTATCTGGGACTCTGTATACCCTATCTGGTGACTGTATACCCTATCTGGATCTCTGTATACCCTATATGGGTCTCTGTATTCCCTATCTGGGACTCTGTATACCCCTATCTGGGACTCTGTATACCCCTATCTGGGAATCTGTATACCCCTATCTGGGAATCTGTATACCCCTATCTGGAACTCTGTATACCCTTATCTGGGACTCTGTATACCCTTATCTGGTGACTGCATTCCCTATCTGGGACTCTGTTTACCCCTATCTAGTGACTGTATACCCTATCTGGGACTCTGTATACCCTATCTGGTGACTGTATACCCTATCTGGATCTCTGTATACCCTATATGGGTCTCTGTATTCCCTATCTGGGGCTCTGTATACCCCTATCTGGTGACTGTATACCCTGTCTGGGACTCTGTATACCCCTATCTGGGACTCTGCATACCCCTATCTGGGACTCTGCATACCCCTATCTGGGACTCTGTATACCCCTATCTGGGACTCTGTATACCCCTATCTGGTGACTGTATACCCCTATCTGGTGACTGTATACCCTATCTGGGGCTCTGTATACTGCGATATGGTGACTCTGTATACTCCTATCTGGTGACTGTATACCCTATCTGGTGCTATGTATACTGCTATATAGTGACTGCATACTGCTATCTGGGGCTCTGTATACTGCTATATGGTGACTCTGTATACTGCTATATGGGACTCTGTATACTACTATATGGTGACTCTGTATGCTGTTATCTGGTGATCTGTAAGTGTATACTGCTATCTGGTGACTCTGTATACCCCTATCTGGTGACTCTGTATACCCCTATCTGGTGACTCTGTATACCCCTATCTGGTGATGCTGTATACCCTATCTGGTGATGCTGTATACCCTATCTGGTGATGCTGGGCTGTATACTCCTGACACAAGGGGTGGAAACTATAAGGAGTGGGGCTTATGAGAAGTGGGAGGGGTCAAAAAGGAAGGGCGGGGTTTGGCACCCCCCCCAGCCTAAAATTTCACCAGCCGCCCCTGCTCATTGGTGAGACTCATGGAGGGGGTGTGGTGCTGTTATTGCTAGTATGTGAGGCTGCAGACTGAGAAGTTTGAAGGTAAGTTACTTCTGTGAAAGTTGAGTGCTGAATCATTAGGTGCAGTATCATAGCTCCCAACTGTTCCTGATTGCAAACAAAGTCCCTCTGTCCCTCTTTCCTCCTCATTTGTCCCTCATTTTGGTCTGAGCTATATAGTTGTATATAAAATGCACTACTTATCTATCAGAAAATGTTTCCCAGAGCTAAACCTTTCATCCAGTTTCTAAATGGCTGCATTTGTGAATTCCAAAAACCAATAGAAAGGAATAATAGTGGTAAAAAAGCATTTTTGGGTTTAACCAATCACTTTTTTTGTACAATTCTCCTTTAAGGGTGGTGGGGCAGGGTGTGTGTCCTATATCTACATATGTTTGCTAATAGGTGTCCCTCATTCCCCTCTCAGAAAGTTGGGAGGTATGCAATATGGAGGTGGATACAGTATAGAGAAGGAGGTGGTGGGTTCAGTAAAGAGTTGGAAGAGGTGGTGGGAGCAGTATGGAGGTGGGTGCAGTATAGAGGAGAAGGTGGATGCAGTATGTAGGTGGGTGCAGCATAGAGGAGGTGGTGGGTGCAGTATAGAGGAGGAGGTGGTGGGTGCAGTATAGAGGAGGAGGAGGTGGGTGCAGTATGGAGATGGGTATAGTATGGAGGTGGGTGCAGTATAGAGGAGGAGGTGGGTGCAGTATAGAGGAGGATGTGGTGGGTACAGCATGGAGATGGGTGCAGTATAGAGGAGGAGGTGGTGGGTACAGTATAGAGGAGGAGGTGGTGGGTGCAGTATAGAGGAGGAGGTGGTGCGTGCAGTATGGAGGTGGATGCAGTATAGAGGAGGAGGTGGTGGGTGTAGTATAGAGGAGAAAGTGGTGGGTGCAGTATGGAGGTGGGTGCAGTATAGAGGAGGTGGTGGTGGGTGCAGTTTGGAGGTGGGTGCAGTATA
>BLSH010432039.1:456901-487564 GCA_018402905.1 Glandirana rugosa
TGAAAATTACCTTCGAACGTGACAGGACCTTACCTGAGTTTATGTGGATCGTCTCGACTCTCGGTACATACGGAGAGGAGGTGGTGGGTGCAGTATGGAGGTGGGTGCAGTATAGAGGAGGATGTGGTGGGAGCAGCATGGAGGTGGGTGCAGTATAGAGGAGGAGGTGGTGGGTGCAGTATGGAGGTGGATGCAGTATAGAGGAGGGGGTGGTGGGTGCAGTATAGAGGAAGAGGTGATTGGTGCAGTATGGAGGTGGGTGCAGTATAGATCTCTGGAACTCCCCAAGTCTTGGTTAAGAGGGAAAAGACTTGCTGACTCAGGGACCATTCATTGTTCGACACAAAGTTCCTGCTCAGGCTTTCGGCTAAAAGGTACTGTGTTCCTGGGACATACATGGCTCTCAGCTCTGCTAGGTGTATTTGAGTCCATTCCAGGACAGTGCAAGCTTCCATTAAAAGTGTACAACTCTTGGTTCCCCCTGTTTCTGGATGTAGACTACTGCTACCTTGTTGTCTAAGCATAACAGGATGCTCTTTGCTCTCAAGGATGAAGCAAACTCCAGAAGTGCTTGGACTGGCCCGTTCCGTGTCCTACAGTATCCAATTGAGCTCCCTATCCAAAAAGAGGCTTGGCACGCACGCTGTGGCTGGAGGAGTAACCGATCACCACACGCTATTGTTACCTGGTGCCAAGTCAGGCACACTGAAATGTGAGTGTAACCATTGCTATTTGTGCTTTTATACTTTTTTTTACCATTAAATACTACACCATGAGATTTTACCAAGTTTCCCGTGGAGTCATTTCTATATTCCACAGCTCCTTATTGAAAAGACCATTGGACCTACTGCTGATACCATTTGAACCTTATGTTTCCATAAGCGCTATATGACCTCTCATAACTAAGGGGTCATAGGGGTTCGGTGAGTGGCCATTTTATACATTTAAGAGCACGGATGGAAAGAAGAGCAATATTAGCCACATTCCAGATCACTTTTAGTTTGGTGTTGGGACAAGATTGCACTTGCACTATTGATGAAATAATATTCATTATTATTATTATCTGCAGTATTATTTGGAGAACTTCTATAATACTTTATCCATTGCAGTATAAGAACTAAAATCATTTTTGAATTTTGATTTATTTTTATGGGTATTTATTGTAAATCACCACAATCCATTGATTACAGAGTGTTTACTAGCGATTTGCTACTGTCATAATTTTTTATTGCATTTTTTTGACATTACTATTTTGTATGATTGCGCCACACCTTTGCACTTGCCACTTTATGATTCCTAGTGGACTAACGTTCGTTTTCCAAAGGGGCAGCAACACTAATTTACCACAATATGAGTGCCACCACTTCCCTTACTTCTCACTAATTTGCTCTAAAATGTATAGCTAACCAACCCTATCAGGTTGTGGGGGCAGAGTCACAACCCAGTGTGTGTTGCTATGAAGATGCATCAGGAAAATAAGTTTACATTCCTAGTGACAGCAATAAAATAAAAATAAAGCAACAGTGTAAATCTAAAGTGGTAACCCATAAAGGCTTTTAAAGCCTATGGATTTAAATCACCTATGAATAGTAAACGTTATGTTGGTCGGAGTTGTACAGGCATGCGCAGTTTTAAAGTGTGGCATGTTTGATATCTCTTTACTTGGTGTAACAGCTTTTATATCTTAAAAGCTGTTATGTATCGTGTTTTTTTTTTTTTGCATTAGAAATTCAAAAAAGTGTATTTTTTTCCTCAAATATTGCATTTGAAAAACCGCTGCGTAAATGCTGTGTGACATAAAAAAACTGCAAAACCCACCAATTTATTCTCTAGGGCAGCCTTTTTCAACCAGGGTGCCTTCAGGTTTCTTCAGGGGTGCCTTGGCAAAATGCTTAAATATTGCCAAAAACTGTATACAAACCAGTGGGTGGATTAACCTTGCATTTAGTTACACAAAGCCACAGGTTTTTATTTATTTTTTTTTACTTCTAACCACCAGCATCCTAACAACCAATGATGTCATCAGTGGCGGCCTGTCCACAAGGGCTGCCCCCCTAATCCATGCTCCCGGCCCCTAATCTACATGCGGGGAAACGGACGCATGGATTTCAATTTTTTTTTGAAGCATGTAATTAGAGCCTGATGCACTAATTGGCTTCAAAAAAGGGTGGGCTCCAGGCACTGAGCACTGTGCCCCGTGCCTACCCAGTTGTGTGGCAATAGAGAATTAATATTTGCTATTGTCTTCCTGTTTCTCCTCCCAGCCAATCAGGAAGCTTGTTCTGAGACCTGACTAGCCAGGGAGTCTTAGGACTCCCTGGCCAATCGGGTCTCAGGATGCACTTCCTGTTTGGCCCAGAGAAGAAGCAATGGCCCGGCTCTTCCGTCCCTCTGCCTCCTAAGGTAAGGCCTCTGATCGCCTTCCCATCCGTCTCCCGGGGGGGGGGGGGGGGTTGGTTTTGGGGTTAGTTTTCCCCCCAAAATATTGAGCACCAGCCGCCACTGGATGTCATTGATAAGGAGATCGTCAGACACCCCTCCTCTGCCCCTCTCCATCAGTCCTGGGGTCACATTAACTTAGTGAGGGTGAGTAACAGGGGAGAAGAGAAACACTGGAATACTAGTCAGTACACGTGTGCAAAGGTGTATTTGCTTTGGAAGAATAAATCACTTCTAAGGTTGGGTGTCCTACATATGTGGATGTTGCTGTGTTATGTAAAACTATTAGTTTAGTTTTTAACAATTTAGAATGAGGTGCCTCGAGATTGTGCAGAATTTTAAAGGGTGCCTTGACCAAAAAAAGGTCAAGAAACACTGATCTAGGGTCTCTGCTTTTAAAAATATATACACTGAGCAAAATTATAAATGCAACGCTTTTGTATTTCGTCCCTATTTATCATGAGATGAACGCAAAGATGTACGACTTTTTCTACGTACACAAAAGGAATATTTCTCTAAAATATTGTTCACAAATCTGTCTAAATATGTGTTAGTGAGCGCTGCTCCTTTGCCGAGATAATCCATCCACCTCACAGGTGTGGCATATCAAGATGCTGATTAGACAGCATGATTATTGCACAGGTGTGCCTTAGGCTGGCCACAATAAAAAGCCACTCTAAAATGTGCAGTTTTACTATATTGGGGGGTCCGAGGGGTCTGAAAAACCAGTCAGTATCTTGTGTGATCCCCATTTGCCTCACGCAATGCAGCACATCTCTTTCGCATAGAGTTGATCAGGTTGTTGATTGTGGCCTGTGGAATGTTGGTCCATTCCTCTTCAATGGCTGTGCGAAGTTGCTGGATATTGACAGGAACTGGAACACGCTGTCATATATGCCGATCCAGAGCATTTCAAACATGCTCAATGGGTGACATGTCCGGACAGTATGCTGGCCATGCAAGAACTGGGATGTTTTCAGCTTCCAGAAATTGTGTACAGATCCTTGCAACATGGGGCCATGCATTATCATGCTGCAACATGAGGTGATGGTCGTGGATGAATGGCACAACAATGGGCCTCAGGATCTCGTCACAGTATCTCTGTGCATTCAAAATGCCATCAATAAAATGCACCTGTGCTAGTTGTCCATAGCATACGCCTGCCCATACCATAACCCCACCGCCACCATGGGCCACTCGATCCACAATGTTGACATCAGCAAACCGCTCCCTCACACGACGCCATACACGTTGTCTGCCATCTGCCCTGTACAGTGAAAACCTGGATTCATCCGTGAAGAAAACACCCTGCAAGTGCCAGACTCCATAGAATGTGAGCATTTGTCCACTCAAGTCGGTTACGACGACGAACTGCAGTCAGGTGGAGACCCTGATGAGGGTGACAAGCATGCAGATGAGCTTCCCCGAGACGGTTTCTGACAGTTTGTGCAGAAATTCTTTGGCTATGCAAACTGATTGTTGCAGCAGCTGTGCGGGTGGCTGTTCTCAGACGATCTTGGAGGTGAAGATGCTGGATGTGGAGGTCCTGGGCTGGTGTGGTTACACGTGGTATGTGGTTGTGAGGCCGGTTGGATGTACTGCCAAATTCTCTGAAACGCCTTGGAGATGACTTATAGTAGAGAAATGAACATTCAATTCAAGGGCAACAGCTCTGGTGGACATTCCTGCAGTCAGCATGCCAAGTGCCCGCTCCCTCAAAACTTGCGACATTTGTGGCATTGTGCTGTGTGATAAAACTGGACATTTCAGAGTAGCCTTTTATTGTGACAGCCTAAGGCACACCTGTGCAATAATCATGCTGTCTAATCAGCATCTTGATATGCCACACCTGTGAGGTGGATGGATTATCTTGTCAAAGGAGAAGTGCTCACTTAGCCCTAGTTCACATTGGTGCATTTTGGCATGCAATTTGGCATGCCAAATCGGTGGCAATTGCCGGCAATGTCACTGTCCAAATCGGTGGCATTTGTGGCACCACACCAATTTCCAAAAGTAGTTTCTGTATTACTTTTGGTTATTTCCAATAATATCTGTGTAGCAACCTGCACAGATGTCAATGAAATCGCACCTGAAGTCGGGACTGACATGCGGGAATGAAATGATGCGAGTTCACCAGAACCCGCACCATTTCATTCCCACATGTCAGTCCCGATTTCAGGTGCAATTTCAGAAACATCTGTGTGGATTGCTGCACAGATGTCAATGGAAATCGCACCTGAAATTGCAAAAAGTAGTACAGAAACTACTTTTGGAAATCGGTGTGGCGCTGCAAATGCTTAGCACGGTGCCATTGCCAGCAATGGCCGCCGATTTTGGAATGAGATTTGACATGTCAAATCGCATGCCAAAAAGCACCAATATGAAGCAGGGCTTAGAGACAGATTTGTGAGAAATAGGCCTTTTGTGTACATAGAAAAAGTCGTAGGTCTTTGCGTTCAGCTCATGATAAAAAAAGCCTGGTTTTCAAATGGATGTTTTTGCTCTTGTTCTATATGGTTTAAGACTCAGTAAGTGCTGAAGAGGAAATAGCAGTTTAAAAATGTACCTTTCTTCCAGGCTCTTCCCCTAACTCTTTTCCATTGACCCTGCTGCTAGAAGTGGTGTTAACTTTGAGGTCTCCCCCTTTCCCTCTAGCTCAATGGTTCTCAACTCCGGTCCTCAGGACCCACCAACTGGCCAGATTTTAAGTATTACCATGGGGAGATGCAGACTAGAATACTGCAATCACTGAGCAGCAATTGATATCACCTATGATGTATTTCAGTTATCCTGCAAACCTGGCCTGTTAGTGGGTCCCGAGGACCGGAGTAGAGAACCACTGCTTTAGCTGGTATGACTGGTTTCTATTTGACTTTCCAATTGCATTATTGCTGTCACTGTGCACTAAAACACACACTCCTAGACTGAGATTAATGCAAATGGAACATTTATGAGCCGTACCAGATGTCTGACTGGGAACTAGCATGCTACAAGTTCCTTTTAGAACTCCTGTATGCATCTCTTGATCCGGCAACAAAACTATTTTAGGATGACAACTAGGCAAATACTGTAGCTTTTGCAAGAGGAAGGTTCAGCAGAGGCGCCCTATATATCCTTCTCAGCACAGGTTTCCTTGTACATAATTCTCTGTTCCAAATGAAGCATACTAAATGTCCTTTTATTTAGAAGCATAAGGCTACTTTCACACTGAGTCGGCAGCCGCGGCCACGGTAAAACCCCGCTAGGTTTAGCGGAGTTTCACCAGTGATAGGGCTCCGCTATGCGGGCGGGAGCACCAGGCTTTTAACCCCCCACAAGGGGTTAAAGCGGGGTTAAAAGTGCCGGCACTCAGCACTACCGAGGCAATGTGCAGCCACTTCGGAAGCGCTTGCCATTCATTTCAATGGCAGGGGCGGTAGAGGAGCGGTATATTACCACTCCCCTCACCGCCCCAAAGATGCTGCTTGCAGGATTTTTTGTAATGTGCCGCAAGCGCACCGCCCCAGTGTGAAAGCACTCAGGGCTTTCACATTGGGGTGGATTGGGGGGGATTTTTAAGGCGCTTTACAGACGCTATTTTTAGCTAAATAGCGTCTGTAAAACACCTCAGTGTGAAAGGAGCCTTAGAGATATGCCTATTACATATAGTATACAAGAAGTCACAAGGATGTCTGGTAATGTCGGGTTGTCAAATTTGTTGTGGGTTGGCAGCATGAGGCATCATGATTGATGGCAAATTTAAAATGATGGGCATATTTTGGGATTTTTTTAAATAAAGGAGTGGTTGCCCCTTAGATTATGATATGCTCTTGACCCGCAAACCACCAGGCCCTCCCATGTTGAGGGGATGTGGCCTGGTATGGTTCAGGAGGGGGAGCCCACTTGTGCTCTCCTTTTCTAGCCAGCCAGGATGCATGCTTGGATTAAGTGTCTGGTATGGATTTTTAGGGGGACCCCACACATTTTTTTTGTGTGGAGTCCCCCTTAAAATCTGTACTAGAACAGAAGGGTCTGGTATAGATTTGCTGGGGGAACGCATGCATTTTGGGGGAGACTCTACGTAAATAGTTTTTTTTTTATTCTTGCTGTAGGATGCTCTATAGCAAAAATGACATGAAGGGCTCTTTTACACTTGCTTCAACTTTAACCCATATTAACCACTTTAGCCCCGGAGAGGTTTACCCCCCCCCCACATGACCAGGCCATTTTTTGTGATACGGAACTGCGTTACTTTAACTGACAATTGCGCGGTCATGCAATGCTGTGAACAAATAAAATCGATGTCTTTTTTTTCCCCCAACAAATAGAGCTTTCTATTGGTGGTATTTGATCACCTCTGCGGTTTTCTATTTTTTGCGCTATAAACAAAAAAGACTAACAATTTTGAAAAAAAAACAACAATATTTTTTACTTAATGCCATAAAACATTCAATAAATAAAAAAAGAAAAAACAAAAAACAAATTTCTTCATTAGTTTAGGCCAATATGTATTCTGCTACATAAAAGAGTATATCTGGTAAAGAAAATCACATTAAGCATATATACTGATTGGATTGCGTAGAATTTATCGTGTCTACAAACTAGGGGATATTTTTATGGAATTTTTATTTATTTATTTATTTATCTTTTACCAGTAATGGCGGCGATCAGCGGTTTTTAGTGGGACTGTCACATTGCAGCAGACAAATTGGACACCTAACTGACACTTTTGACACTTTTTATGACACTAATACAGTGATCAGTGCTGAATAATATGCACTGTAACTGTACTAATGACACTGGCAGGGAAGGGGTTAACATCAGGGGCGATCAATGGGTTAAGTGCGCTCCTAGGGAGATGATTTCTAACTGGGGGGAATACTGTGACTGGAGGAAAACAGAGATCCGTGTTTATGCTTAGCAGAAACACAAGCTCCATCTTCCTCCTTCTCAGAACGGTGGTCTGCATCCCCTGGGAAAGATCGCAGGGTGCTGGCGGCCATTGTGGCTGCCGGACCCACTAATTGGTTCCCGCTGTGTCCAATCACAGCAAGAGCGGGTTGCCAGCGGCATGCACCCCAGATCCACTGCACGAAATCACATACCTGTATGTGGTTTCACCCAGGAGGGCTGCCCTGCTGCTGTATATTTGTGTGGGGCAGTCCTTAAGTTAAATCACCTACCACGTCTACATGCTCTTTGATGCTTCTGTGATGCATTTTCTAAGCTTTAGTGAAGCTTCGCAAATGCCCTGTGTGTGTATTGATTTTCTATATGTTTCACAGGGGCTCAGTAGAATCCCAGCTAAGTAGTACCCCCCCACCTCAGTATATTATATATCTCATTAGGACCCCTGTTCAGCAGATTCGGAGATAATTAATACCCCCATTCAGTAAATCCCCAGATCATTAGTATCCCCGCTCAGCAGATCCCCAGCACATTACTTCCCTTGTTCAGCAGATCCCTGGCTCAGTAGTACAGCTCTGTTGATGCTCCTTTTAGTAGTACTTCCAGCTCTGCTGATCCCCCGTTCATTAGTAACCCCTAATTCTGCTGATCCCCCCTGCTCGGTAGTAACCCCCAAAACTGCTGTTTCTCCTACCGCAGCTCTCTGAGTTTCTTACGTAGCCAAGAACAGAGGCTATGTGATCACTTATAAAAAAAGAAAAATAGGTACATTATTTATGTTTTTTATGTACACACAAATGTTTTACCTTTCAGTTCTATTTTAAACTGAATGGGCTGTTTTACAAGATGAAGGTTCACATCTAATTTAAAATGTAAATAGCAGTACAACAAAGATCAGCACATTTTAGTTAATGGGGGGCTTGTTGAATCTTACGTAAGGTCAGTGAATCCTGAATAGGGATGGGCTGAACACCCACCAGTTTGGTTCGCACCAGAATACCGCGAACAGGCAATACGTTTGTGCAAACATGCAAACCCTATTAAAGTCAATAGGACCCAAAATAAAAAATCAAAAGTGCTAATTTTAAAAGCTTATATGCAAGTTATTGCCATAAAAAGGGACCCAGGTACTGCCCAAGGGGACATGTATCAATGCAAAAAAAAGTTTTTAAATCAATTGTTTTTTTTAGGAGCAATGATTTTAATTATGATTAAAATGAAAAAATAAAAATGTAATATTCCTTTAAATATCGTGCTGGGGGAGGGGGTCCCCTTAGTCTGCCTGTAAAGTGGTGCATCTGTGTGATGTATAGAACAGTGCCTCAGCAAAATGACATTTTTAACCACTTCAGCACCGAAAGGATTTGCCCCCTTAATGACCAGAGCACTTTTTGCAATTCGGCACTGCATTGCTTTAACTGACAATTGCGCGGTCGTGCCACGATTTACCCAAACAAAATTGACATTTTTTTCCCCCACAAATAGAGCTTTCTTTTGGTGGTATTTGATCGCCTCTGCGGTTTTTATTTTTTACGTTATAAACAACAAAGTGCGGCAATTTTGAAAAAAACGCAATATTTCTTACTTCTTGCTATAATAAATGTCCCAAAAAATGTATAAAAAAATGAATTCATTATTAGGCCGATATATATTCTTCCTCATATTTGTAGTAAAAAATCACAATAGGCGTATATTGATTGGTTCGCGCAAAAGTTGCCGCGTTTACAAATTATGAGAATTGATTTATGGCATTTTTTACTAATTATTTATTTATTTATTTATTTTTTTTACTAGTAATGGCAGTGATCGGCGATTTTTATCAGGACTACGATATTGCGGTGGACAGACCGGACAATTTTGACACTTTTTTGGGACCATTGACATAGTCAGTGAGGTTGAAAAAAAGACACCATCAAGTCCAACCTATGTGTGTGTTTTTTATGTCAGTATTTACATTGTATATTTCCCAATGTTGTGGTCCCTTAGGTGTGCATCTAATCGTTTTTTTAAATGATCTAAACTCCCAGCAGAAACTACTGCTTGTGGAAGAGAATTCCACATTCTCACTGCTTTTACCGTAAAGAAACCTCTACGCATTTTAAGGTTAAACCGCCTTTCTTCTATTTTTTAGTGAATGGCCGCGTGCCTTTGTGTACTCCCTTGCGCTGAATAGTTTTATCCCTATTGTGGGGTCACCAGTACAGTATTTGTACATTGAAATCATATCCCCTCTCAAGCGTCTTTTCTCCAGAGAGAGTAAGTTCAGTGCAATCTTTCCTCATAACGAAGGTCTTCCAATCCCTTAATTAGCTTTGTTGCCCTTCCCTGAATCCTTTCCAATACCAGGACATCCTTCCTGAGGACTGGTACCCAGAACTGCCCAGAACTGGATGGCATATTCCAGGTGCGGCCTCACCAGAAACTTGTATAGTGGGAGAATTATTGATTTATCCCTGGAGTTGATCCCTTTCTTGATGCATGCCAACACTTTGTTAGTTTTGCTTGCCTGTCCTCTACTAGGACCCCTAGGTCTTTTTTCATCCTAGATTCCACCAGAGGCTCTCCCCCTAGTGAGTAGTTTGCATTCATTTTCTTGGTACCCAAATGCATTATCTTACATTTTTCTACGTTAAATCTCATTTGCCACTTGTCTGCCCACCCCATTCCTTTATTCAGATATTCTTGCAAGGTTTCCACATCCTGTGGAGAATTTATTGCCCTGCTTAGCTTGGTATCATCCGCAAATATTGAGATTGAGTTGGTCATCCCGTCCTCCAAATCATTTACGAATGAATTGAATAGGATTGGTCCCAGGACAGAACCTTGGGGAACCCCACTTTCTACACCAGACCATTCTGAGTATTCCCCATTTATCACCACCCCTGTAGCCAGTTTTCAATCCAGGTACTCACCCTTTGATCCATGTTGAGGGACCTTAGTTTGTACAGTAAACGTTTATGGGGAACTGTATCAAATGCTTTTGCAAAATCCAGATACACCACATCTACAGGCCTTCCTTTATCTAGATGGCAGTTCACCTCCTCATAGAAGGTTAATAGATTGGTTTGGCAAGAACGATTCTACATGAAACCATGTTGATTACCGCTAATGATACCGTTCTCGTTACAATAATTTTGTATATAATCCCTTACTATTCCCTCCAAGAGCTTGAAAATTATTGATGTTAAGCTAACTGGTCTGTAGTTCCCAGGGATATATTTTGACATTTATACAGCGATCAGTGCTATAAAAATACACTGATTACTGTATAAATGTCACTTGCAGAGAAGGGGTTAACCTGTAGGGGGTGATCTAGGGATTAAATGTGTTCCTTAGGTGGGGGCTGCGCTGGCAGGGACATAACAGATGTCACTTGCAGAGAAGGGGTTAACCTGTAGGGGGTGATCTAGGGGTTAAATGTGTTCCCTAGGTGGGGGCTGCGCTGGCAGGGACATAACAGATCTCACTGATACCTGTTACAGGGATCAGTAGATCAGTGTCATGTCCCCTGTGTTTAAATTGGCGGTTCTCCGTTCCGGCCCTCTAACAGGCAATTGCGGGTCGCCTGCATACCCTTAAAATCCATAACAGCCACAAAGGGCCAGGTATGGATTTTGGGGGGGGGGGGGACCCCTGTTGGGGAAATTGCATAGTTCATATTCCTTATTAAGGTTGGCCTCACAAATATTTATTATAGCCTCTAATACCCTGGTTATTCTGGTTACTTTGCATGACTCAACATATTGGCATTTGAACTGCCTTATATGGACAAGCTAGACCCCTCTACTCAGGAATGTGAATGAAGATCATATCCTTGCTTACCAGGGTGTTGGCTGGGGGTGGTCTTTTTCCTTACACAAGTTCTATATTACCACAGCCAAATCCTATATGGTTTAGTCTCACCCAGAACGGCCATGAGGCCATGTTGCGAAACAGCAAAGGGACTCCATAGCAAGAGAAAAAGCACTTCTAGTTAAGTATTGTTGATATTTTCTTTATCTTTATCTGTCATTACTTGTAATAAATGTTATATTTTTAAGTATTTGTGTGATCTCCCTTTGCACATATCGAACACAAACCCCAAAAACGTGACAATAGAACCCATACGTTTTTTTCCCCCTAATTTTGTCATAGGGTTCCCCTTAACCACTTCAATACACTGTGTTATATATACTACACTGACTGCACCATTATAGTCTGAACTGTATTATATATACTACGGAGACTGCACTCTATAAAATTGTATTGACAAACAGGTGCAGAAAAATTGGGCCTTGGGTGTTGGTGGTGGCAGAACACTGTAACCCCTCACAGTTACTCTTGTTGGGCACAGGAACAGGCCCTGCTGTTAAACATTTTTTCAAAAAGTGTAATGACATACCCCAATTAAACAGGTGCAGAAAAAATCGGCCTTGGGTGTTGGTGGTGCCCTAAACTCAAAATATTGTTGGAAGCTAGCATCATCAGGATTCAGGAGGAATAAGATAGGCAGTATTCAAGGGATCCCAGATTCCTAGCAAATTCAATCAGTTACATCAGCATCAGGGGCTTGATAGCTGCTGATCCAGGACTGATTCATTTTTATAAATGTTAGACTAGCAACGGAGTCTGTGGACAGGCGCACTCTTTGATCTGTTACGAACCCTCCAGCACCACTGAATGTCCATTCAGAAAGCATGCTGGATGCAGGACAGGCCAGTAGCTCGATTGCATTGAGCAAGTTCTGGCCAGTGGTCCATCCTCAAGACCCATTAACTCAGTGGATGCTCAGTTGGAAAGGTCTCCAAGTCTGATATCTCCAATATCTGCAAGATATTCCTGCACCAGATAATGCAGACACTGCTGATGCTTGCTTGAACCTATCAGCCCTGGGCGCTGAGGACTGAAGAATTGTTGGTTAGCCGGCCACCTTCTCCACCGCTCTTCCTCTGACCAAAGGAAGCCTCAGAAACACGTCCAGCACCAGTAAAATGGTAACCTCCCAGGATCTGGAAAGCCATTGCACAAACTTTTCTTTCTACAAGGTATCCTGAAGAGGTTTCATCCTCTGCTCCCTTGGCGAAGGCAGGATGAGCTCTGCAACTTTAACCTTGTAATGTGGATCAGGAAGGGTTGCCAGCCAGTAATGATCCCTCTCCTTGATACCATGAACCCTTGGGTCTTTTCACAGGCTTTGCAGAATCAGGGAGGCCATGCAACATAGGTTTGAGGAGGCATGAGAGTCCTCTGGGTCACTGAGGATGACATTGTCAGGAACTACCTCCTCCCAGCCACGTACAACTCCCTGGGTTTCAGGGGACTGAAAACCATCCCTTGAAGACTGCTGCATCTTATCCTCTACATCCATGCTGACACAATCCTCCTATTCTTCTTCCTGTGTGTTTGATGGCCCTGCAGGAATGCTATCTGCATAAAGGGGGCCTTGAAAGGAAAGGAAGTCCTCCTCTTCCTCCCACTGTTCTGCCTCAAGTGCCCTGTCCATGATTCCACGAAGCGTGTGCTCCAGCAGGAAGACTAGAGGGACAGTGTCACTGATGCATGCATTGTCGCTGCTCACCATCCTTGTGGCCTCCTCAAATGGTGACAGGACAGTGCATGCAGCCTTGATCAGTAACCACTGGCATGGCGAAATCAAGCCAAGCTCCCCTGAGCCTCTCCTGGAACCATACTCACACAAGTACTCATTGATGGCCCTCTGTTGTGTGTGCAGTCGTTGCAGCATTGCCAATGGTGAGTTACACCTGGTAGGCATGTCACAAATGGGGCAGATGGTGGGCAGGTTGAATTCCCACTGAATGTCAGCCAGCAGAGCACTGGCATTGTATGACTGCCAGAAATGACCACAGACTTTTCTGGCCTGCCTCAGAATATCTAGTAAGCCTGGGTGCCTGGTCAAGAAATGCTGCATCACCGAATTCAGGACATGTGCCAATCATGGAACATGTGTCAGGTGTCCCTGTTGGAGGGCAGAGAGAAGGTTGGTGCCATTATCGCATACAACCATTCCTGGCTCAAGCTGCCATGGCGTCAACCACCTCTGAGCCTGCCCCCGCAGAGCTGACAGAATCTCTGCCCCTGTGTGGCTCCTGTCCCTTAGACAGACCAACTGAAGCACTGCATTTCATCTTTTAGCCTGACTGCTTGCGTAGCCCCTTAAATGCCTAGGGAGCTTTGCTGGTTCAGAGGACACTTCTGCAGAAGAGGCCACAGAGGAAGAAGACGAGGAGGGGGTGGAGGAAGCACCTGTGGCAGAATCACCATCATTTTTATGGAGGCATGGTGGTGGAACTAGCTACAACACTGAACCCTGTCCTGCATCCTTCCCAGCTGCCAGCAGAGTTACCCAGTGCGCCGTGAAGGAAAGTTAATGTCCCTGGCCATGCCTGCTGGACCAGGAGTCAGTGGTAATATGAACCTTGTTGCTGAACACCCTGTCCAAGGAGGCCAAAAAATTGCCTTCCACATGACGGTAGAGAGCTGGAATGGCCTTGCGTGAAAAGAAATGTATTTTTTGGAACCGACCACTGTGGTACAGCACAGTCAACAAATTTACACAAAAGAGGCAGAGTCTACCAGCTGAAAAGACAGCAATTTGGCCAAGCTAGCATTTAGACGCTGAGCATGTGGTTGGCTGGGACAGTATTTCCTTTATGGTTCAACTGGAGTAGGGGAATTTGCCTGCTGAAATCAACTGGTGGTGTACTGCTAGCAGATTGGCTGCAAGTACTTGTGGCACCCATCGCTATATCTTCATTCCTCTCAGTGCAGGCTTTTGAGAGGACTGGAAGTATCATAGCGGTTGAGATCACAGATGAGAAGCAAGGAGAAGTATGCCTTGTTTTATGATGTGGGTTTTTGAGGGGCTGTTGCCGACGGACTGCATGGCAGGTTGTCATAAGTCTTGTCAAGCATGTGGTGCCCGAGTGTCTGCTGTTCTGGCTGCACTTGATCCACTTCAGACATAGATTGCAAACAGCAACGGTGTGATCTACTGCACAAGTGTTGAAAAAATGCCCACACCATTGAACTTTTGGAAGTCAGTGGGGAGTCAGCAGCACCCTGCACCTGTGGAGCTCTGTGGTGGGATTAAATAGGGTGGCTGCCCTTAAGCTGACCCCCGGAGGACATCCTGCCTCGTTGGAGTTGTGCCTCCTCCTCACTTTCCTCCTCTCTTCTCTCAGGCACCCAAGTACATTCAGTGTCCTCATCATTCCCTCCCTCCTCGTCACTGGAGCAAACTTAGCAGTATGCTGCAGCTGGGGGAACATGACTGCTAGTTTCTTGTCCTTCTGTGGCATCCCCTCTCTCTAGACTCACATTACTCCCTTCCTCAATCTGGGAGCCAACATTGGAGCCTTCAAATTGCTGCACATTCTCCATCAGCATGTAACCGACACTATGGTCAAATAGTTCTGTTGACTCCTCCGTGCATGATGGTGGGGCTACGGAAGGAGTAACTGTGGACAAGGATCCGGTGGAATAGGCCGCTTTGGCAGCTGCATTGGAAGACAAACTAGTATGAGCCTGGGTGACAGAGGATGAGGACGGCTTAGTTATCCACTCCACCATTTCTTCTGCATGTTGTGGGTCAATAACATGGCCAACAGCAGAAATAAAGGACAAGCGTGACCGGTCTGCAGAGGATGCATCATGTCCGCCACCACCACTTTTCACTGTAGACACAGAGGCTGCTTGCCCTCTTTTAGAGGCCTGGGAGCATCTGCCTCTCCTTGGTGGCCTTCCGGACATGATGGGGATTTTTTTGAAAACCGCACTTCAATGTATTATATACTGTACACCGCTGAATGCACGACATATATAGTCTACACTGATTTCATGGTATATTTATACTAGACTGTATATATATTAATACACCGCCTGAAGTGTACTATATACTGTACACTCCCGAAAGCATATATATAGTCTATATTGAATGGAGGTGTATGTGTGTGTGTATATGCATATATAATATACAGTATCTCACAAAAGTGCGTACACCCCGTCTTTGTAAATATTTTATTCTATCTTTTCATGTGACAACACCGAATAAACGACACTTTGCTGCAATGTAAATTAGTGAGTGTGCAGCTTGTATAACAGTGTAAATTTGCTGTCCCCTCAAAACAACTCAACACACAGCCATTAATGTCTAAACTGCTGGCAATAAAAGTAAGAACACCCCTAAGTGAAAATGTCCAAATTGGGCCCAATTATCCATTTTCCTGTCACGTGACTCGTTAGTGTTACAAAGTCACGGGTGTGAATGGGGAGCAGGTGTGTTAAATTTGGTGTTATTGCTCTCACTGTCTCATACTGGTCACTGGAAGTTCAACATGACATCTCATGGCAAATAACTCTCTGAGGATCTGAAAAAAAATAAATTGCTGCCCTACATAAAGATGGCCTAGGCTGTAAGAAGATTGCCAAGGCCATGAAACTGAGCTGCAGCACGGTGGCCAAGACCATACAGCAGTTTAACAGGACAGGTTCCACTCAGAACAGGCCTCACCATGGTCGACCAAAGAAGTTGAGTGCACATGCTCAGCGTCATACCCAGAGGTTGTCTTTTGGAAATAGACACATGAGTGCTGCCAGCATTGCTGCAGAGGTTGAAGGGGTGGGGGGTTAGCATGTCAGTGCTCAGACTTTATGCGCACACTGTATCAAATTGGTCTGCATGGCTGTTGTCCCAGAAGGAAGCCTCTTCTAAAGATGATGCACAAGAAAGCCTGCAAACAGTTTGCTGAAAACAAGCAATCTAAGGACATGGATTACTGGAACCATGTCCTGTGGTCTGATGAGACCAAGATAAACTTTATTTGGTTCAGAGGGTGTCAAGCGTGTGTGGCGGCAACCAGGTGAGGAGTACAAAGACAAGTGTGTTTTGCCTACAGTCAAGCATGGTGGTGGGAGTGCCATGGTCTGGGGCTGCATGAATGCTGCCGGCACTGGGGAGCTACAGTTCATTGACAGAACCATGAATGCCAACATCTACTGCGACAAACTGAAGCAGAGCATGATCCCCTCCCTTCGGAGACAGGGCCGCACGGCAGTATTCCAACATAACAACCCCAAACACAAGACAACCACTACCTTGCTAAAGAAGCTGAGGGTAAGGGTGATGGACTGGCCAAGCATGTCTCCAGACCTAAACCCATAGAGCATCTGTGGGGCATTCTCAAATGGAAGGTGGAGGAGCGCAAGGTCTCTAACATCCACCAGCTCCGTCATATTATGGAGGAGTGGAAGAGGACTCCAGTGGCAACCTGTGAAGCTGTGGTGAACTCCATGCCCAAGAGGGTTAAGGCAGTGCTGGAAAATAATGGTAGCCACACAAAATATGGACACTTTGGGCCCAATTTTGGCATTTTCACTTAGGGGTGTACTCACTTTCGCTGCCAGCAGTTTAGACATTAATGGCTGTGTGTTGAGTTATTTTGAGGGGACAGCAAATTTACACTGTTATACAAGCTGTACACTCACGACTTTACTGTACATTGGAGCAAAGTGTCATTTCTTCAGTGTTGTCACATGAAAAGATATAATAAAATATTTACAAATATGTGAGGGGTGTCCTCACTTTTGTGAGATACTGTGTATATGTATGTGTGTGTATGTTTGTGTGTATGCGTATATATATAATTGTGACAAACAGCCCATATCAGTAGTGGATGAAGTGTATCTGCCACAAAGAATCCTGAGATTCCAAAGGTAAATGGCTGGCAGGGAGAGATCTGTAGGCAGCAAGGGGTTAAGTGTTAGTCACACCTTGCTCTCCAGCTGGGATATAATTTTGCCTGACCTGTGTGTAATCCATTGTGGTGCTGAGAAAGAAGGAGCAGGCTGTGAAGGAACATGCCTGCAGGTCTGAAGCAGACCCTGTGAGGTCTGTCCGTTAGCCAGGAGGCTTATTTTCAGTTGTAGTTGTGGGACTGTTTTTCTACCCCTGCAAGGGAGACCTTTTCTGTTCATATTATATATATATATTTTTTTTTTTTCTCTTACACTGACTGCATATAGGCTACACTGTATCTATATACTACACTGCCTGCACTGACTGTATATACTCTACACTGTGTGTGTGTATATATATATATATATATATATATATATATATATATATACACACACTACACTGCCTACGTGCCACTAACCTAGCTAAACTAGCTCAATGCTCCAGTCTCTCTCCACTTTCACACACTACATACAATCTCTGTTCAAGCGGCCTTATATAGTGTGGAGCATGGACTGAGACCCCTGGCCAGCAGAGCACACTGTGATTGGCCAAAGCATGCAGGTCATGTGCATGCTTTGGCCAATCAGCGGGTGTCATTCCCTGCGGTCTTGCACTGCATTATGGGGCGCTCAAATTTGCAGCCAATGCCCCATAATGTTCTAGATTGTGTGAGCCGGCGAACGCCCGGTGTTTGAGTCGAACTTGCGTTCGACTCAAACATCGGGCCCATCCCTAATCCCGAACATAGCATCAAATCCCACT
Source organism: Glandirana rugosa (assembly GCA_018402905.1). Classification (NCBI taxonomy): domain Eukaryota; kingdom Metazoa; phylum Chordata; class Amphibia; order Anura; family Ranidae; genus Glandirana; species Glandirana rugosa. The sequence continues at coordinate 474,726 of BLSH010432039.1, forward strand.
GAAATCTGGGGGGGGGGGGGGGGGGGTAAGGTGGAACTTGAATTTAAATGTTAGTTAGTTTCAAGGCTAATAGCTAGGTATTTAAAAAAAGGGCATGAGATGCTGGGCACTGCCATGGGAGACATGTACTAGTGGAAAAATATGTCATTAAAAATGGCTGTACAGCAGTGAAGGGGTCTTTTAATATGGCTTCAGGGTCAACATTGAACATACACAAATTCTTTAAATAACATGTTTGGAAAGCCCCTTAATGCTTCATTCAGAAAATATATATAAATCAAATCCTTACAGCATCGGCCATTAACAAATAAGATGTATGACAAACAATGACAAAGCCATTGCTGGTCCCGCTGGCCACAGGCTTCGTCATTCACCTTAGTTAGCAGTTACGTTGTAAGGATAACCTAATGGGTTATTGGTTTGGCTGTCCATGCTTGAAGGTTCCAGCATGCATCACCCTTTTGCATTGCATTGCCTTTTTTTTTTTTTTATTGTTTAAAGAGTTTTATTAAAGTTTCAGAAGGGTTACAAAGGAAGCATGTAAAATATAGACATTAGGATTAATGTACTATCAAGTGTGGACTAAGTAAAAGGACAAGAGTACTCAAACCAACCGGGTAAGTTTGAGTGATCCAGTGATAACCATAGAACTTGCGTGGAATGATATAAGCTCATCAAGAACCAATATGCTAAGGCTGGTAGGTAGGACAGCCTATCCAAGCACCCCAGATGGGAGCATACTGTGCCTGGAGAGGGAAGTCCTGTACCATGGATCAGTTCAAACCACACAGAGCTCGGTAATACAAATAAGAGGCTAGTCCCGGATTCGATAAATCATAGCCACTAGTTAAATAAGGCTTAATACACAGATCCAAGGAGTCAGAACCCCAATGAGAGAGTTGCAGAGAGAAATTAGAGAGCTAGGGAGGAGGAAACAATGAGAGAGTTGGAAAGAGAAGGGAAGGGCAGGCATTAAAAAGAGTAATGGAAACACATATGAATGCAAGGAGTAGGCATGAAGAAAGGAGAGAAGCGGGAGAGATTGGAGGGAGGAGAAGAAAGGGATCTGGAGAGAGAAAGGGAAAAGGAAGAAGAGGGTAAAAGTGAAGTTCGCCTGTTGGGACCAGACTCCCATCCCGCTCATCTGCAGGAAGCTTGGGAAACTAGTGGGGTCAGAAGAGATCAAGGGTCACCATGGACGAAGGGTCTCTAGGTCAAAGGAGGGCGGGAGAAAGTGTTTTATCCAGGGTGTCCAGATGCGCTCAAATTTTGAGGTTCGATCTGTGCTGATTGCTTCCATCTTGTCGTGTATTATGAATCTAGACATCCTGGTCTTGGTTTCAGCTACGGGAAGGTTGGAAGTTTTCCAAAATCTGGCTATTTTTTGTCTAGCTGCTGTTAAAAGGGATAAGATTAGTTTAAATTGGGTGTGGGAGAGCGCATCTGGTTTTCTGCTAAGGAGGACTAGGAAAGGGTCCGGTGGTAGGTAGGTTTCGAAAAGTTGTGAGGCCATGTTAAAAATTTCCTTCCAGAATATTTGAGCCTTAGGGCAGGACCACCAAATGTGGTAGTGTGTGCCAGGTTCAGGACACCCTCTGAAGCAATTGGGGGAATAGGATGGGACATACTTGGCTATCCTGGAGGGAACTAGGTACCAGCGCGAGAGGACATTGTAGTTAGTTTCAATAGCTAGCACGGGAGAAGAACTTTTAGTGGCTGCCCAAATTGCTCACCAGTCATCAGCATCGAGACAGCGGCCTATATCATGTTCCCATTTGGTCATGTATGAGGGTCCACCTGGGTCAGGGTGTCGGGAGAGCTGTGCGTAGAGCCTAGATATTAGCCCCCTGACGTGATGGTCTCTATTGCATACAGACTCAAATTCTGTAAATTGGTCGAGGCTAGAGGCATTAGTAAGATGCTGCGAATAGAAGTTTTTAATTTGGAGAAACCTGAAAATTTCAGAGTCTGGGAGGTGGTGGGATTCTTGGAGAGCAGAGAAGGTAGGGAATGAGGTGGAGCTGACCAAGTTATGCAACCGCAACAGGCCCAGGTTAGACCAGATTTGGAATGAGAGAGGAGAGGCCCAGGCGGGGTAAAAAGCTGGGTTCCTGAAAAAGGAAAGAACGGGATTGTGTGGAGATTGCAGTTTGTGTTTATATATAAGGGAGTCCCAAATGGTTAGGCAGTGGTTTGTTATTGGGTTATTAAGGGTTGCGCGGTCTTTCTTGTTTAGCCAGATTAAATTGGCGGTGGAGAGGGGGTCTATGTCGACCGATTCCACTGCAACCCAGAGGGGGATTTCTTGGGTAGCATGGTATTTGGGGAGGTTAGCTAATTGGGCTGCCCTGTAATAATTAGCAAAGTTGGGCATACCTAGGCCACGCAAAGGTTTGGGGAGGAGCAGAGTTGACTTAGGTACTCTGGGTCTAATTGTCCCCCAGACAAATTTAGAAACTCATTGCAGGATTAAACAGAGGAAATATGAAGGGATAGGGACAGGCAGTACCCTAAAAAGGTAAAATAGCTTGGGTTGGACAGACATCTTTAATATCGCTATCTTACCTAGCCAAGAGTTGGGGAGGTGCGACCAATTACCCAAAAGGTCCGTCATCTGTCTCAGGAGAGGCGGATAATTACAAGAGAAGAGCCAGGTATAGTCAGCCGTTAATACCCAGATAAGGAAGAGATGAGACGGCCCAGGGAAATGGAAGGGCGTCCTTAGCGGCCTGCAGCATCCCATGTGGGATGGAGATATTCAGGGCTTGGGATTTCTTAAGGTTCACCACGAGTCCCGAGACAGCCGCGAACCGATCGAGAATCGGTAGAAGGTTAGGGCCAGATACAAGGGGAGATGAGAGAAATATTAGAATATCGTCTGCATTGCCTTTTTAACCAGGGTGAAGCAACACAGTTTATGAACTTTTGAGTGGCACATTGTGTACAATATTGTGTTCCATCAGTTAAGATATAAAAAACATTCCAATATTGAAGTCTACAATGAGTTTTTATCATCCCTGCTGGTGTCCATCTGAGCTCCCACTATAATGTGATTGAACTTTTCGTTCTGATATGGTTGTAAGCACTTGAATGTCAATTGTTTAATGTTTTTTGAATCTTCTACGGTTTTCTGCTATTTTACATGCTAAGAATTTAGAGTAGACATGCAGCACTATTTTGTTGTATTTGCCCTGCTGAGGTGGTATTCCCTTGGAGGTAAGGGTTAATTTGGCTGGCCAAGTTTTTCTGGGCTTTTTAGGTAAGTACTGTTCTCTGCTTGAGCAAACACATAAAAAGGGAGGGATCCACCTCTCAAGGGTGCCAAGTTAGTAGGATGGCCAGAGGTTCGGTTCCATGTCTCCTCACCCAAGGAACTAGTATGCAGCTAAGGATGTGATCCACTAATTGCACTTAACTACCCTTCATGAGAGCACAGTCAGGGTTCCAGGGGTATGGATGTGCTCTATGGACAATGGACTTTCACTTCTGTTCAACGTATGATTACCACAAAGGGCAGAAAGGGGGACCAGTAGGATAACTAATGGGTACTTAGAAGAACATGTACAGGAATGTGTATTGATTACATATTTGTTGTTCAGTTATGTTTAAACAACTTTAGTAAAAGGACTCTTGTTGTTATTTGACTTTGCCTACTCTAAAGTTACTTAAGGACAACCTTAAAGGGGTGCATGCATACATGACGTCCCCTAAGAACAGGGCTCATTACGGGACAAGATGAGTTAGAAAAGATACAGTACAAATGTCTAACGTGCAGTGAAGCTATTCGGAGGAGGCTATATTGTCGTTGCTAATGACCACAGCACTAGTGTTGAGTGAATAAGCATCCAGCCAGTTGGGAAGTGGTGTAACTTGGCAAAGTTGCTGGATGACCTTTGTAGTGAAGGAGCTTGGTACTTAGGCTCCTCCCCCAGTGATTGGAACTCCAATACTGGGTCTCACTCATGGCATTTGCCTCCTAGGGACTCAGCCTGGAAGACGTGCAAGCTGGAGGGAGGCCTAAGGAGAAAAATAAGCAAAGGTTGTGCACAAGAGTCAAGCTTCCCAGTAGCCAAGTGTAATACACTAATCAATGTCACTGGGAGTGAGATGATGGGACTAGGCTGGTAGAGTCCAGTACAGGCTCAGCAGGTACTGGTTTAGAAATGCTACACAAAAGTGAGAGAAGAGTTATGAAGTGTAATGAGGAATTGATCTCTGTGGTGAACAATGTAAAGAGTACAGAAATGATGCCATGGATTACAATGAGTTAATTGTTTTGCTTTAGAGAAGCATCGCTTTTAAGTTGGAGTGCAGCCTTAATGCCAGTCTTGCCTCCGTCTGCCTTTGGGGTGGATGCAGTAAGCCCCAGCCTCCGTCTTGCTTATCTACTGTTATATGAATTGTTTCCCAATATCTTCTGAACACCCGAGTTTGCTGGGGGTTTTTTTGTACAGAGCCAGTGGATACTAATCTTATGATACCCTTGGATTTTTTTTTTTTTTTTTTTTTGATAAATGTTTTTTATTGAGACATAGCATATCAGATAGTCAAATGACATACAAATGAGTGCAATACACAACATGCCCTTTTTATCATTACAAAAGTAAAACATGGGGACAAATGTCCCTGCACTATTTTTCAATGTGGTGTACAAAGAAGACTTGCACCTGTATGGGAATAAACATAATCAAATGTAACCAATACAAATACAAACAGAAGGGGAAAGATGGGGGTAAAGGTAAAGGGGGGGGGGCGCATATGTGCTACAGAAAGCAAGGGCAGGTGGGTGTCCGTCCTCCACTTCCTCATGACTTGTCTGCAAACTGTTGTGGATGGGGAGAAGGGGAACCCCCTGGGTGGAACCTGGGGAGATATGAGAGCTAAGATTAATAGTACCCCTAGGTAGGGAAGATGGCCGGATGGATCTATAACCTTAAGTACGAAAAATAATACTGTCCTTGTGACCATTCGAACTGGCGAACATTTCCAAGCCTCTAGGAGGGGGGAGTTGATGCCTTTAAACAGTCATATAGTTCCTTGAGTGTGTCATAACAGGGGAGTGGGTGTTGCAAGAGTGAACTCGCTTCCCCTGGAGAGAGGGTTTTAGAGATGAAAGTTCCCCATTTCTTGTAGAATTTCCTATTGGAGGAGGTGTGGGAGAAGTCCATTGACAGCCTCTCCTTGTATAGTAAGAATAGGAGGTCCTTTCTGATTTGGAGGATGGAGGGCTTGGCCGGGGGTACCCAGTTTTTTAAAATATTTCTCCTGACCGCCAACAGGGTGTGCAGTATCCAGGCTTTGTGGACATACTGTGTTCCTTGGCTGGGAGCATGAGATGCTGGGAGGTCCCAGAACCCGAAGAGCAGTAGGAATGGATCTTTTGGTAACTTTAGAGCGGTTATACTCTCGATATAAGAAAGCACCTGATCCCAGAGATTGGAAATGTGGGAGCAGTTCCAGAAGCGGTGGGCCAAAGTGGGCTTGGGCTGACAACACAGTGGGCATGTGGCACTCTTGGGATTGGCTTTGTCTTCCAAGTAAGGAATGTAGGCTCTGTGCATAATTTTTAGTTGGGTTTCTCTCCACTGCTCACTGGTAGTGAGGTGTAGAACAGCATTGTAGCCCTCCAGAATTTTGTCCGCTTCATTCTCCATAGGGAAATCCGTGGACCAGTTGGTCTTTTTAGATGTGATTTGGGGTAAGCAGTCACTTAGACACAATGGTTTGTATATTTCTGAAATTGAATAAGAATTTCTGGTAATTAGGTGTTCGAGAAAGCATGCTTTGAATCGATTAGATCCTCTAGATCCAGTAGATTGCAGGAAACTGATACATTGATTGTGGTAATGTAGATGAGATTGCGGTAAGGTGTAAGTCCGAGCAATCGTTCGGAAGGGTATAGGGGTACCTGCTGAAAGGTCACATAGCTCTGCAAATGTGACCAGGCTTTTTTGGTTCCAGAGTTGGAAGGCTTTGTGCACAGTTCCCGGAGGAAAGTCAGGGTGGCCCTGGATAGGCAGGTGGATAGAGATGGATGATGGTGATGAAGTGATAAGAGTTTGCGCGTCTCTCTCCAGGCAATGGCTGTGTCCCTGAGAAGAACATTGTGTTGCAGGGAATGGGCCAGAGATTTCCACTGCGTGTGTAGTAAGGCCCCCAAGGAATAGGGGTGGACCATTTTCGATTCAAGTTCATAGTTAGAGTATTTGGAGGCCTTCGTTATCCAGTCCAGGCCAATCATCGTCAGGCAGGCCAGGTTGTACAGTCTGACATTAGGCAGATTTGCGCCTCCTTTGCTCCTGGGGAGGTGCAGTTTTTTTCAGGGCTATTCGGGCCCTTTTCTTTTGCCAAATTAATTGGGTGAAAAGGGTGTTTAGAGCTTTGAAGTTTTTGTGTTTCAATAGTACTGGTATTGTTTGTAATGGATAAAGAAGTCTGGCAAAACTGACCATTTTAATCAAGTGGCACCTCCCCAAGAGCGAAAGTGGTAGATCCATCCAGCTAGTCAACTCCCTTTTAATTCTGTCGAAAAGAGGTGGAAAGTTGAGAGAATAGAGAGAGGCGGGTGTTTTCCCAATCTTGATTCCTAAATAAGAAATTAATGATTTATCTATAAGGAAGGTTGAGTTGTCCAGCCATTTGGGGTTTCTGTTGGAACCTAATAATAGTACTTCACTTTTCCCATAGTTGATACGGAGACCTAAGCAAGCTCTGAAAGCGTCAAAAACCTCTTTAATGGTTTGGATATCCGCGGATGGATGAGCTGAAAAGATGAGGAAATCATCTGCGAACAGGGCGGATCTTAAGTCTTCTGAACCAATCTGGATGCCGTGGAGGGGAGCAATTTGAATTAAGTGTCTGGACAAGGGTTCTATGGCCAGGTTGAACAGCAGGGGTGAGAGTGGGCACCCCTGTCTGGTCCCTTTGAAAAGCCTGAATTCCTTGCTTATCTGACCTGCAGTAGCCAGTTTAGCTGACGGGAGGGAATACATTTGTTTTATGAGGTGGAGGAAAGAGCCTTTGAAATCCATCCTAGCCAGTACCATAAATAACCAGTCAAAGTTGACGTTGTCAAAGGCCTTTTCCGCGTCCAAAGTGATGATGGCTCTCTCCGATTGAGGGTTCTTCATAGCTTTCTCTAGGACCACCATCACTTTCCGGATATTCAGGGACGCGGTCCGACCCTTGACAAATCCCGACTGGGCAGGGTGTATGAGAGAAGGAATGATTTCTGCAAGTCTGTTAGCCACTATTTTGGAAAGGATTTTTGCGTCCAGATTCAATAAGGAGATAGGACGGTAGGAGACGGGTTCTAGAGGGTCTTTTCCCTTCTTCTCAAGTCATTTTATAATTGCCTGGTTTCTAGTTTGTGGGTATTTACCACCAGACCAGATACCCGTATAGACCTTTACCAGGATTGGACCCAGAGGTTCTTCCAGGGCCTTGTAGAAGTCCCCTGTGAGTCCATCCGGGCCAGGTGCCTTGGTTGAAGGGATACTGTGAATCATATTTAGGACTTCTTGGACAGAAATTGGAGCAAAGACAGCTGATCTAGGGATATCTTGGGAAATTTGAGAGAGTCTAGGAATTTGTGCGCATCGGTCGCTTTGATGGGGTCGGGAGCATAGAGGGAGGGGTAGAAATCTAACATTGTTTGAGTTATATCCTGGTGCTCAGTGTGAATCTTCCCATGTTTGGCCCTCAAAGCAGTGATGTGCGTGGGTTTGTGTGGTCCTTTACAGAGTTTAGCCAATAATTTGCCAGCCTTGTTGCCATGTGTATAGTGAATGGCGTCTGATTGGGCCCTTTTGGTGAGCTCTAATGTATCAGCCCAGAGGTCAAAATTCCTCTTGGCCTCATTCCATTCCCGTCTATTTATTTGAGTATTAGCAATGGCGAACGTGTGTTGGGCTGAGAGGAGTCTGGCGCTGGCTTCCTTGTATACCTGTAGGGATCTTTTTTTGTATGAAGAAGCATATGAAATAATTCTACCTCTAATGTAGGCCTTCCCTGCTTCCCAGAATAAATTTGGGTTGTTGAGGTGTTCCTTGTTGGTGAATTCATAATCCTCCCATGCTTTATTCAGGTATTGAATAAAGGATTTGTTTTTAGCTAGATATACGGGAAAACGCCAGAGTCGGCATCCCTGCTGATTAGTATGGTCGTTTAACACGAGGGAGACCGGGGCATGATCCGAGATGGCCATTGCATGTATGTCAGTAGACTGAATCAAGGGAATGAGGTCATCTGTACCAAACATGTAGTCTATTCTCGTGAGTACTTTATGGGGGGGGGGGTAGTAGGTAAATTCTTTATCTGTCGGATGTTTTAGTCTCCGTAGATCGACTAGGTGGAGTGAATTCATGGTTGGGTTTAGTAATGTAGGTCCGTGATCTGTGCTGTTTTTGATAGGTAGAGGGTTGGGTGACATCTTATCATCTAAAAGATTCATGGTAGCGTTGAAGTCCCCTCCTATTATGTGTGGGACAGAGGGAAGTTTGAGGATGTGAGTGGAGAGGTCCGTAAAGAACTGACTACCCGGGTTATTTGGAGCGTAGACGCTAGTTATTTTTAAATCTTTAGAGTTATGTTGTATGTGAGCAGTGACTATGCGACCCTGCTGATCAGTATCAGAGGATAGGATTTGTCCCAAAAATTTTTATGCACTAGAATAAGAGTGCCTGCATTTCTACTGGTTCCCTCAGATCATATCACCGTGCCCACCCAAAGTTTTTTCATGCGATAAAAATCCCTAGACATTAGGTGTGCTTCCTGGATCAGGGCAATATCCGTTTTGAGACGCCGCAGGTGTCTCAGGACTTTGATTCGTTTATTGGGGGAACCTAGTCCCTTGACATTCCAAGTTACCACTCTCATGAAGATAAAATTTTTGGGTGATATGAGCTAAAGTTACCTAATGGGTGACATTGTATTGAGATATTGGTGTGGTGAATGGCTAACGATTCAGGGAACACGCTTTCCGTGGGTACATAAGAAATGGGGGGGTCCCCTAATAACATTGGTGCTTTGTCTACAGTATGTGGCCATGAGTGAGAAGGGGGGGGGGGGACAATCAACAAAAAGTACAGAACAATCGTGAAATCCTCTTTCTTCCACATGGTGTCACTGCTGTGAAGACTCCCAAATAAGACAATGACCCTTCATTGGATATATGTAAATAGAAGATTAATGTAAGTCCGCACTAAGGGGGTTAGCCCCATGAAATTAGTCTCCAGTTCCCCTTGGGGGGAGAAAGGAAGGGCGCAGGGTACCCATGTGGGAGGAGGAGTGAGGAAAAATACAAATAGACTATGCCATGTTAGCTCTTTGAAGTACAAGAGACTGAAGCCCGGAGGCGTTTTTCCAACCCGCAGAGAACAACGCAGGGTGGTGAAAACCTGAACACCTGAGGAAAGTTATATAGGCACAGCAAAAATATTGTATAATTGAGTTCTCATACTGTAAACTATGACCACCCTCCCAGTGTTAAGCAAGAGCAGGAATGTGCTTATTTGCGAGAAGGATCAGTCTGATTGTGGGGTGGAGTGTGTCACCCCTGATTGTTTGAACCTTTTAGGTGAGTCCTTCCTTGGGCTTCTCAGTTCCAAAGAGCAAGCTGCTGAGACCTCTCTGTTCACAGCAGCAGCGTATGAGTTTGGCTGGAGAGTGCGTAGGAATCTTTCCGCCTCCTGCGGTCTATGGAATGTATGCTGTACGCCTGAGGGCGATTTAAGGCGCAGTACAGCAGGAAAGGCTAAGGTGAATTTGATGTTATATTTGAAAAGATCTGAACACACTCCCTGAAAGGCTTTCCTCTTTCTTGCCACCTCTGCCGAGTAATCAGCGAAAATTAGGATTTTTACCCCATCAATAACAAAGGATTTCATTTGCCTGTATTTCTGTAAAATAAAGTTTTTGTCAGCATAGTTCAGGTATTTTGCGATTATGGGTCTGGGAGTCGGTTTATCAGAGGATGGGGACCCAGGCAATGAGCATGCTCCACTAAGCAGGGTCCTGGGAGGCCCAGAGCCTCAGGTATTTTAATGGTGCAGAAATTATTGATAGCTTGTGTGGAGAGATTCCGGGACCCCCACAAAAAGGAGGTTTGACCTCCTGGATCTATTCTCAAGATCCTCCAATTTCTCCACTATAGCTTTCAGTTGTTTATCTTGGGCCTGATCAGAGTCTTGGGTTTGATACAGTTCTTCTATATGAGATATGCGTTGTTCTGCCTCTGTGATCCTGGCTTTATGAGCCTTCAGCTCTTTGTGTATAAGCTGCATCCCTGCCTGAACGGCCTTTCCCACTGAGGCTGATATAGTGGGGGCTAGGAGTGCAGCTACTGCCTGAGCGATGCGCTCTATGTTATTAGAGTCCTGGGGTGTTGTTGTGTGAGAGGAGCGCTCACTCATCTCCATCTCCGTAACGGCCGCCATGACATGCGGCGCGGTCTGCTCTCCCTGCTCCACGGGACGCTGAATCTGGGCTGTTCTGGCGCCCGTCTTGTCCAGAAAATGATCCATGTAGACTGCGGAGACAACTGAGGTGGAGATCCGGGCTGCTGGAGGGCTTGTGCCGTTTTTATATGCCAGATTCTGGGTCACGCTGCGGGAGCTGGTGTGGCAGGCAGCTACTCCATAAGGCGCCGGAACCGGAAGTAGCTCCCCTTGGATTTTAAGTAGATCAGTCTACTCTGGATGTGGATTATACTACTAATGGACATTTCATTTTAGGATTACTTACTATATGGATCAGCTAATACCCATAATGTACCAGTCCTTCTCTGTGTACATTTTCATAAACTTTAGCTTATAAAGGATCACTAGACAGACTTTTGTGCCTTCTTGGGTTAGACTCCCTGGCGGGTGTAGCGCTGCCCCCTTGAGGGTAGCTTAAAGAATCGATTCCGCAGAGAATGCAAAGGTTTGGAGCTGAGGACCCCCCGATATGTTGGAGGGGATGTGATGCCCTGGGGACGTTCTCGCACTCATGGTGGGACTGTGCCAATATACGACCTTATTGGGAAAAGATCATCAATGGGATCCAGAAAATAACAGGAGAGCAGATTGAGTTGGAACCATGGAGATGCCTATTCCGCGATACAGAAAAAATGGTGAAACAATACAGGGACACTTTAATCCCACAGCTACTAAATGCAGCTAAAAGCCTAATCCCTAGACACTGGAGAACATTAGAGGCTCCAGCGCTGGGGGAATGGATAGCAAAAGTGGATGGCCTAAGAGCCGTAGAGGAAACAATACACGCATATGAGGACTCCTTGGAGAGATATCAAGCTAAATGGGGAAACTGGCTAAAATACAAGAAAACGGCAGAATGCCTGACATGGTTGGAAGCTGAAGGGTGATACTACTAGAATTGGGAGAAGAGATTTGGAGATTAGAGGAGAGGAGGTGGTTGGGGGGGGGAGAGGAGGGGAGGTGAGGGAGGTGGGAGGTCTTTCTTTTTCCCTTTTTTTTTTTTGTATAGGGGGAGGGGGGGAGGTGGAAAATAAAGACAATAATAAAGGTATAAGGGAGATAGAGAAACCCTTAGGAATTTTAGAATGAGGATGTGGTTTTTAGACACCACGTTGTTTTTGTATGTTATAAATTAAACTGAAAATAATAAAGGATAAAAACAGAGAATTTTTTTGTTTTCAAAATTTTTCAGTCTTTTTTTATTTGTAGCACAAAAAATAAAAACCGCAGGGGTGATCAAATACCACCAAAAGGAAGCTCTATTTGTGGGAACAAAATGATTAAAAAATCTGTCTGGGTACAACGTCGCACGACCGCGCAATTGTCATTCAAAACGCAACAGCACTGAAAGCTGAAAATTGGTCTGGTAGGAAAGTGCTCTAAGTGTATGGTATTGAAGTGGTTAAACAATACCTAATGGGTCTTTGGAAAAGAGGTAATTTTGTAGTATCTACTGAAACTGACCAGAGAAATAGTACAGTAAATCCCTATTTCAAATAAATAACTCAAAGGATAAATTGGTACCACTCAATGGATTCTGCTTCAAAGAGTAAATACTATTCTGTAATGCACAGATATGCTATACCAATTAGCAGTTAAACTATAGCTAAGCAAATGCAGTAAATAATTATGACTTCTGTTTAACTTCTCCTGTTTTAGCTAGAGAGTTCTTAGGAGATTAAGCAATACCAAACATATAGCCCTGAGTATATAACTGAGGAGAAGATATTATGATGTAGATACAATAATCCTGTCTTGCAGAGTTCAAGCAGTCTTCTGCCAGTAATAAGAATTTTAGGTACCTATGAATACTGTGTCCTTTCAATCACTGAGATGAGGCACAATGAGGTTAAATTCCACTGTTCTAATGAACTTTGTAATGCACGCTGGCTTCTTTAAATAAACTGGTATCAACGGTAATCCAAGAAGCAATAAAAGAGATGTTGCATAGACCGTATAAGTACTCTTATGTGTGGGTCTGAGCCAGCTCACCAACACCAAAGGACTGTATGCGGACATACCATTCGGCACTCAGATGATGATGCTGGTAACGCTGGAACCGTTAGTTCACACAGGCTGCGTGCTCCTGGGAGGTAGAAGGCACCCACTGCACCCCTTGCAACTCTCCTGATCGATAGACCTGACTGTTGCAGCAGCTGCTGTGGCTTCAATCCAAACACATGAGTTTTGGATGGCTCCGCTGTTCAACCTAGGGTTGCCACATCATCAGTTTAATCCAGGACACACATTAATTACACAGGTTCTGTGGCTCATTAAGGTGGTAATTAAACTCACTTGGTGCCTTATCTGCATTAAATTAGCCTCAGAACAACCTGTGTAATTAATTTGTGCCCTGGATTA
>BLSH010432039.1:493455-509739 GCA_018402905.1 Glandirana rugosa
CCCCCCCCCCCCCCCCATGCATCTGCAAATGTGTGCACCATACTGAACTGTTTCATAACTTTTCCATGTTGCTTGTGTGTGTGAAAAACACGTCCATGCTTGGTCGCACCTGTAGCTGTGAACGTAGCCTATTCAAAATACTAACAACTACTTACAAAGCCATCCACAACTCAGTCCCCAGATACATCACTAGCCTAGTCTCTAAATACCAACCTAATCGTTCTCCTCAAGATCTCCTGCTCTCTAGCTCCCTCATCACCTCCTCCCATGCTTGCCTCCAGGACTTTTCCAGAGCCTCTCCAATCCTATGGAACGCCTTGCCCCAAACTGTCCGATTATCTTCTACTCAATTAGCTTTTAATTCTATGGGTAAACGGTCCTCACGGTGTGACCCCCGTGGACCAAAATATAAATAGGGCTAGTGCCACATCCCAAAATTAACAGGGAGATACTGTGAGTGTTCCAAATGGAAGATCTGGGACTTTAAAGGCACTTGGATTAGAAAAGATCCGAGCATGAAACTAAAGTATATAAAAAGTAAATTTTATTCAAAATTCATTAAAATGACATAGATAAAAAAGAGCATATATGTGAGTCACCCCAGGGTATATAATCCCGTAGTGATGGGCATAACACCAGGGAAACCACCCCTAGGTTCTAATCCTCAAACGCCCCAAACAGGTATAGTGGCATAGACACTCGCAGAGGACAATAGTGGTTATCCTTCATAATAACTATAACTATAACCAGAACATAGGCAGGTTTCAGCGGCGGCTTGTGTATATGGGGCGCTTGGGCGCTGCCTGCCTGCCTGCCAGCTAAAGAAAAAAAAAAGTTAGCCTGGCCCTCCTACAAGTGGCACCGGTACATTGACTTTTTTTTTCGGCTCCTTGGCTGTCATCTGGCAGCCAAGTAGTGAGCTTATTGGTCAGCCATCAAAGTCTACGTGTGTGCGCTGAAGAGGCCCACACACATAGCCTGATTGGCTGCCCTGAGCCTGCGGCTCAGTGTGATTGGATGCGGTGGCTGGGGGCGGGTCACTGTCACAGTGGACGAGACTCCCACTCCCACAGAGACCCTGACCGCCCGGTGACTGACCGACGATGAGGGACAGCCCGCTTCTCCGCATGCCGAACTCTGCAGACTCACAGCCCGCTTCTCCGCATGCTCAACTCTGCATTAACCCTGCCTGCCTGCCTATTGGATGGGGTAAGTCCCAACCTTGGGGGGGGGTCTATGCAATGTACCCCACCTGTGATACTGGCTGCATAAGTGCCCCCACCTGTGTTATTGGCTGTATAAGTGCCCACCTTTGTCACTGGCTGCATAAGTGCCCCCACCTGTGTCACTGGCTGCATAAGTGCCCCCACCTGTGTTAGTGGCTGCATAAGTGCCCTCACTTGTGTTATTGGCTGCATAAGTGCCCCCACCTGTGTTATTGGCTGCATAAGTGCCCCCACATGTGTCACTGGCTGCATAAGTGCCCCCACCTGTGATTTTGGCTGCACTTTACCCCCATCTGTGATACTGGCCGCAAAATTTACCCCACCTGTGATATTGGCTGCAATTCACCCCCACCTGTGATACTGGCTGCAATTTACCCCCACCTGTGATACTGGCTGCAATGTACCCCGCCTGTGATATAGGCTGCAATTTATCCCACCTGTGATACTGGCTGCCAATTTATCCCACCTGTGATATTGGCTGCAATTTATCCCACCTGTGATACTGGCTGCCAATTTATCCCACCTGTGATATTGGCTGCAATTTACCCCACCTGTGATATTGGCTGCAATTTACCCCACCTGTGATATTGGCTGAAATTTACCCCACCCTGTGATGCTGGGTCTTCATACTGTGTCCTGTGATGCTGAGCTGTATACTCTGCCCTGTGATGCTGAGCTGTATACTGTGCCCTGTGATGCTGAGCTGTATACTGTGTCCTGTGATGCTGAGCTGTATACTGTGCACTGTGATGCTGAGCTGTGTACTCCTGACACAATATGTGGAATACAGGGGATGGAGTGGGTGGATTCTATAGGGGGTGGGGCTTATTAGGAGTAGGAGGGGTCAAAAAGGAAGGACGGGACCTGGCGTCCCCCCAATCCTAAAACTTCACCAGCTGCCACTGGTGGGTTTATACTTTTCATTGTACACAGTTTGGATAGCACAGGGTTAAATGGAAAAGTCATAAAGGACCTGCACATTATCTGGACATACAGAGTGATGGGGGATGTTTATGTAGATAGGGATGTGATGTGTGCCTGTATAGGAGATGTCTTTCAGCTGGGGGAGGGGGCTGCAAACTTTGCCGACTCCAACACACACACTCAGGCTGCTTTTGTCACCCTTCTTGTCATCTGAATCCTTCACCACATACCATAAAAACATTCCTCCTGGCATGAAATTTTGTCAGCTATTGCGTGCAGCTTACCTCCCCATACAGACTTTCCTCTCTCAGCTCACCTCTCTCCCTGTATGCAGTGTGAGGCTATGCCCCACCTCCGGGCTCTCTCATCACGCGGCATTGGCTGAGGGAGGTACAGAGCGATTGTGCAGGAGACTGCTAGGAGGTGGGGGGGGCCGGGGGGGGAGACACAGAAATAAGATTCTGAACTTCTAAATACATACACCGGATGCTATATGTATTTAGAAACAGCGGCAATGCTAGAAAGTATTTAGAAAGTGTGACTGTCCCAGCTTATGGGGCCCCCTAGCAGCCACGGGCCCTTGGGCAACTCACAAGTACCCTAATGGTCAGTCCGCCCCTGTCCCTCTGTCAGGATCACCTTTTTGGGGCACTTTAGCGGGCACTTTCACTCCTTTCTGCCCAGGCAAATTTTCAGCTTTCAGTGCTGTCACACTTTGAATGACAATTGCGTGGACATACAAAACTGTACACATATTACATTCTTATCATTTTTTTGAGACAGACAGAGCTTTCTTTTGGTGGTATTTTATCATCACTGGGTTTTTATTTTTTGCTAAACAAATGAAAAAAAGACTGAAATTTTTGAAAAAAAAAGTTTTCTTATAAAATTTTGCAAATACCTAATTTTTGTTATTCACTGATGAGGCTGCACTTATTGGCACTGATGAGGTGGCACTGATGGGCACTGATCAGCTGCACTGTTGAGGAGGCACTGATGAGGCTGCACTGATGAGGCACTGATGAGCTGCACTAATTGGCACTGATGGGATGGCACTGATTATCAGTGTAAACAATGTACTGACAGTCTTGCCGGTTAACCGCACTCCTTTCCTCACACAAACACAATGTGGGAGGAAAGGTCTGCTGATAACTGGCAAGTTTGTTTGCACATGATCAGTTGTGACTGGACGCTTGATCACATGGTAAAGGACCTCTATGATTGGCCCTTTAACATGATCCGCGATCAGCTGTGTCCAAAGGACACATCAACCACAGGGTGCACTGGAGGTGAGGTTCTGAGAAGACATCCATGGACGCCTTCCCAGAACTGGGAGCACATGCTGTAATTGTCTTTTGGCTATAGCGTGGGCGGGAAGAGGTTAAACAAGTTATTTTCTTGTCTTACTGCTCCTAACATAACTTAGACCAGTATGTCAATAAGCTTACATGAGATGAATGTATTTGTGCAGCTAATAAAAAAAAGTGAGGCCAATACCATGGGAAAAGGTGTGTCAACAAGTGGGGAATTTAACCGGTTTGTTTGAAGTTTTCATCAGCTCTTACTTTGTTTTCTTTACTTTTCTTTTTTTAACCCTTTGCAATTTCCGTTATAACAATTTTATTTAAAAAACAAGTTTTGAAAATTTGTGTCGCGGTACCCCCGTAGGGACTGCTGAGTGTAGTAGTTCGCCCGTCACCCTGCTCAACCATTCACGCTTTTCCACACATCCACACCGTCAGGAGAACAGGCCGATACTTGTGTTTTTGTTGTTTTATTAGGAGATTTAATTAGGATGGGGTGTGGGAAATTATGGAATGCCCAGTGAATCAAACAGTTCTTGAATGGGACTACATATATACACTCCTGTATATACTCTTCTCCTTTCCTCAAGCACAATCTTGCTCAAAGTCAGCTTCCTCTCTCCTGTACAACACTTCTGCAGTCTATCTGGCACATGGTGAGGCCTGCCTTGGACTCGGCCTCAGTAAACCGCGGATTACAGGCAGGGACCGCGGATCCCACTTGTGTAGCAAAAATGGTGAAAGTGTGCTAGCTAGCCTCGGTGGACTACTGTTCCCAGTGAGTACCTCTTAAAGCGGTTGTCTACCCATCGATTTGATAGTGTCAAAGAAGAGTTAATATTCCCGGCATGCCAGAAATGCTAGTGGTCTCCTTGATTGTGCTCTCAACCAAACTAGCAAACCATCCAATGGGTGGTGTCATAATGGATCACATGTGCAGCATCATGGCAGTTGCAGATTAAACAGAGGCTATGATGTCAGCTTCCTTAGCTGAAAACAATAGGAGAGTATACAACCACTTTAAGGCCCTGTCAGCGCTCCTGGCTGCAGCGACCCAACTCTACTGTCCAGTGACACCATAGTCCCTGCTGGCTCCGCACCCTTCTCTCTCTCCTCCCTGTCTACTCCGACGTGCCTTTCCAACATCCCTGGGTGTGTGTCATTCACCGACACCTGGTGAATCCCTCCTGGAGACTTGCCCAGCAGCACCACTCTGTTGCTCTCTTCCCTGCTCCCTGGTCAGGACTCCCCCTTGTATGTGCTGAGGGGTCCCTTCCATTCCCTCCGGACCCGAGATCACCCCCCCCAGACTGTTTTTTCTTCCGCCGGAGAGGATGGACAGCCGTCCCATCCCGATAATCCTATGAGAAGACATAAACAACACACAACCTAAGCTAAAACCTAACTAGGCACACATATAGTCTGCTGGAAGGGGGTTATAGTCCTGCTAGCAGAGTATTAACAAACCGTTTCAAACATTTATCCTGTCTGTTCTGTCAGTGGGGGTGGGGATAACCCGCTGACAGAAACAGTGAAAGGGGAAAAGAAGTCAGAAAATGAAAACTCTTTTTTTTTCTTGCAGAGTCCCTGATGGGAGAGGCCCCTCCCCGGGCAACAGGCACTTCAAAAGTTAGTTTATGTCGGAACAAACCTCACCCATGTGTCCTCTCAATGGGAAAGTCTCTTCCATTGGGCACAGGGTGGCTTGTTCCTGCAAGTCGGGGTGAAAGGTCACAATCCTGCAACTTCCCTGCAGCTTCTTGTGGCCTCTTCTATAGTGGCTTGGTAAAGATAGTGGTGGTTATGGCGCTGCTCGACTCACTGAAGACTACATTGTATGGTAATCCTGTCTGTTCATCAAATTCTCTGGAACTTCTCTAACAATATTTTCACATATATTTTCCAGGGTGCTGGGAAGTTGATACAACCTTAAAGGCTATGTGCTAATTTCCACATTTTGTGAACCCATACATGTCATATCAACCGTGCAAATTATATAAAGTGCTGAATGTGCCAGTGCCACTAAAAATAAGTTAAATAAATTTGATATTCAAATAAATCAAACAATTCAATTGAATGGTATGTGCATTAGTAGTCCAAAAAGTGCATGCCCATAAAGTGACTGGTGCTTCAAAAATTGCCACTGTATGAACTCAAATAATATTTAAAGATCTTAATCAATCTCAAACGTGCCAAATCAAATAAATGAAATATATAAAATTATTCACAGATCAAATTCAATCAATTACTTATAAGTGCCTTAACAGTCCAACAGTGCATGTCCATAAAGTGACTTGTGCTACAATCTTGAGTGATAAACAGAAAAAGTCCTTGATCCGTTTAATATTGACCCAAAGTGATTGTGCCAAACATGCTGCTGCAGCTCTCAGACTGTCTCTCTCTGCCCTGTCTTCTCTGGCATGCTTTTCCAACATCCCTGGGTGTGTGTCACTCATCGACACCTGGTGGATCCCTCCTGGAGACTTGTCCAGCAGCATCATTCCATTGCTCTCTTCCCTGCTCCCTGGTCAGGACTCCCCCTTGTATGTGCTGAGGGGTCCCTTTCACTCCCGACCCCAGACTGGGGGCTCCCGCAAATAGTGCTCCATCTCCCAGTTCTTCCACCAGAACTATCCTCAGGCTGGGTTGACCCTAGGTATTTGAGGAGGCCTGCCCCCTGCCAATCCAAAGTTGGGGATTGGTCAAGGCTCCCCAAAACACTACAGGCAACTCCACCCTCTTCCCCAACCTTTCCTCTAAAACCCTCTAGAAGCAAAGGGGTATCACCACGTGTGAGTCACCAGCCACTTCCTGAGCCAGTTTCCAGCTGTTCTGTGGCACCAGAGCTGGGGGGAGGGGGTATGTGCTTGTACACAGCCCTGAGTGGGAGTGGGAGGGCAGCCTGCTTGACGGAGCAAGAAGGGGCTCTGTAGGTAGATAGAAAAGAAAACAAAAGCGGCGCCCATCTAAGTGTAGTATTGGGTTAAAACATGTACATTTTATTGTGAATGCACTTACAGAAAGACAGTAAGTCTGGGCGTGTAATTAATGGCAGTCCCAAGGTCCATGGGTCCCTCTGGGGGGAGCGCTGAGGGTCTGTGGGCACACGTGGCCGGCAACACTAGTGGTATGCGGAGCTCCGGGCCGGTGGGTGGATGGATGCCGAACGTCTCAGCGGGGACCAGGATCCATTGGTCGGCAGGACTCCTCTGCTTGGCACACGTTCGGAGAAATCCACATGCAGCTTCACCCACAATGCCTCAGCATCATCAGACTTTCCATGAACAAGGTCCTCTTTCACACTCACTTTGAGATCATTTATGACAGACTCCACTTTAAGGTCAATTAATGCAGTGTTCTTTTTGTTTTACTGTATTTGTTTAAAGGAATAAATATACTCTATTATTCATTCATCATGGTGGGAATTTTGAGATAACATTCATTTGATTATCTTGTTATGCATGATACTAACAACATATTATTTAGAGGTTAAACTATATTTATCCTACTTTATATTTAGTAGTAATTTATGGTTAATGGTGTTTCATTTAAGGCCTCATATACACGGACGTTTCTAAAAAAATAAACAAAACGTCGGGCCCGACGTCAAGGAACTAAAGGCGGCGTTTTTCGGCTTTATGCATCTGCGTTTTTGAGCGTTAGTGAGCGTCGGCGTCAATAGGCGTTTTTAACCACTTCAGCCCCGGAAGGATTTCCAGCTTTAGGACCGGAGCACTTTTTGCAATTCGGCGCTGCGTCGCTTTAACTGACAATTGCGCGGTCGTGCGATGTTGTACCCAAACGAAATTTGCGTCCTTTTTTTCCCACAAATAGAGCTTTCTTTTGGTGGTATTTGATCACCGCTGCGTCATTTCTGATCGCTGCTATAAACAAAAGAAGAGCGACAATTTTGCAAAAAAACACAAATTTCTTACTTTTTCCTAAAATACAAATCCAAAAAAAAAATATAAAAAAACATTTTTTTTCACCGTTTTTGGCCAATTTATATTTTTCCTCATATTTGCGATAAAAAAAATCGCAATCGGCGTTTATTGATTGGTTTGCGCAAAAGTGGTCGCGTTTACGGATGATGAGAATTCATTTTTGGGGTTTTTAATTTTTTTTTATTTTTTACTAAAAATGGCGGCGATCTGCGATTTTTAGCGGTACTGCGATATTGCAGCGGACATGTCGGAACGTTTTGACACTTTTTTGGGACCATTGGCATTTATACAGCGATCAGTGCTATAAAAATGCACTGATTACTGTGTAAATGCCATTGGCAGTGAAGGGGTTAACCTGCAGGGGGCACGCTAAGGGTTAACTATGTTCCCTGCGCGTGTTCTAACTGTATGGGGGACTGCCTATCTGGGGAAGGGAAGTTATCACAGCCTTCACGTAAAGGAAGGCTGTGATAACAGCCCTTCCCCCTCACACAGAGCGGAGGTCCGTGTTTACATACACGGACCTCCGCTCATTCGCTCCTGGGGGGGGCATCGCGGGTGGCCGGCGGCAATCAAAGCCGCCACACCCGCTCCCTGGCCCCCCCTGGACACAGTGAGCGCGCGGGCGCGCCTCTGACGGCGCGCGCGCGCGCTCACTACACACGTTCCCGCAGCCGCCGTCGTATGACGGCGATTTGCGGGAACGAGCCACTTTGCTGCCGTCAGATGCCGATCGGCGGTCGGCAAGTGGTTAAAAAAAAATCATCCCTCTGCTATTTTTCAACCTAAAAACGCCGGTATAATATTAGGTGGCGTTTGTTGGCATATTGTGGCGTTGGTGTCAAAAAATGCCAAAACGTTACAGCCTCAGAACGCGATGGCTGTGGGTTCTAGTTTCAGCTCACTAACGCCGACGTCATCTACAGCTCAAAAACGCCAACATTTTTATGGGGCCATTGACTAACATGGAGAGCTGCAAAAAACGCCAGAAAACGTCGGCGTCAAAAAACGTCCGTGTGTATGAGGCCTTAATGTTTTAAAGTTTTTGTTGTTGGAGATGGGAGGTTCTAGGTGATAATCAATCGGCTAATAAGATTTATATTTTTTTATTTTTATTGTTTTCTTGTATATTTTTTATTTACTTTGGGAGAAGTACCTGAAGCTGTCTTCTCTGTTGTGTTACTAGAAATCAGACTGTGTCTGGACAGGGCATAATGACTTGAATAGGCAGAAAATAGAGAGGCAGGCTTTATCTTGTAATAAAAATCACAGTGTACGATTAATAAGGACCGGGAGGATTTCCCCCTTAATGACCAGGCCGTTTTTTGCGATACGGCACTGCATGGCTATTTAGGCCGGTTCACACTGCTGCGATGCGGGAACCCTGTGAATCCACTGCGGGTTCCCGCATTGCATGTCTCCCGGCGGCTGTTCACACAGCCATATGCGAACTGCAGAGAGTGTCAATAGAAAGCTAATGACACCCTCAAATCAGTTTGCATATCGCACTGCAAACTGCAAACTTGCACAGGAATCCGATTCGTTCCTGCTGCGGACCTAAAAAAGGGTCCTGTGCAAGTTCGGTCCGAATACGATTTCAGCCATACCATCTGTATGGCTGAAATCGCATCGCACAGAGATCGCATGTGACTCGCACTGCAGTGCGGTGCACATCATATGCGATCTCGGACAGCTAGAACAAAAAAGAGCAACAATTATGAAAAAAAAAGCATTTTTTATTTTCTGCTATGAAAAATTTAAAAAAAATGTAAAAAAACAAATGTATTCATCAGTTTAAGCCAATATGTATTCTGCTATATATTTTTGGTAAAAAAAATCACAATAATATTGATTGGTTTGCGCAAAAGTTATAGCGTCTACAAAATAGGGGATAGATTTATGGAATTTTTATTTATTTAATTATTTATTACTAGTAATGGTAGAGATCAGTGATTTTTAGTGGGGCTGCGACATTGTGGCGGACAGATCGGACACCTGACATTTTTTACACTTTTTTGGGAACCGATGACATAATTACAGTAATCAGTGCTAAAAATATTCCCGCGCCACTGTACAGCTACGGTGATTCACGGGAAGCAGCCACACTGCCGCAGTATAATGAAGGTGGTTGGGGCTGAAGTGGTTAAAGGGATGATAGTCAGAAATATTGTTCAGTGGCTTGGCAGTATGCAAGCAGCTTGGTTAGGTCACAATATAAGAGACAGAGAGGAGACGGGTTGTTAAAGTACAGAGTATACACTGTACACACACAGCTTTTCGCAACAAAGCACCACCCGTCTGTCAGGATCACCTTTTATGGGCACTTTAGCAGGCACTTTCATCCCTTCCTGCCCAGGCCAATTTTCAGCTTTCAGTGCTGTCTCACTTTAAGCCTAGTTCACACTAGTGTAATCTCAGACATCACATTTGATTCGCACCTGCACTGCAGGTGCCGATCACATGCGATATCTGAGCAGTGCAAGTTCAGCCATACAATTGTTTCACATTTGATTTGCATAGAAAAAGGTGCAGGGACTTGTTTTTCCATGAAAATTGGATCGTATGGGTGTTCTCACCCATGCAATCTGTTCCTGTACGAATTCACAGTTTGCACTGCTATATGTGAACCGATCTGGGGGTGTCATCAACTTTGTATTGACACCCGCAGTGGTTCACAGAAGGTAGTGTGAACTGCCTGCGGGAGAGATGCGATGCGGGAACCGGTGCTGGGATTGCGCTGGTTCCCACATCACACCAGTGTGAACCTAGACTAAATGACAATTGCGTGGATATGCAACACTGTACCCAAATTACATTTTTATCATTTTTTTGAGACAGACAGAGCTTTCTTTTGGTGGTACTGTATTTAACCACTGGGCACTTGAAGTGGTTGTCAACCCGTGACAACCACTTTCACCTACAGGTAAGCCTATAACAAGGCTTACCTGTAGGTGCCTTGCATATCTCCTAAACCTGCACCATTTGACACATGCGCAGTGAAGTGGCGTGACTGGCAGCTCCCGTGCGCATGCGCGGGAGTGACGTCACGCGACCCCGGCCAGTCACAGGGCCGAAGTCACAGCCCCGGAAGGAAGAGGTGTTGAAGATGGACGCTGCCTGCACAGGCGACATCGCTGGACATCGCAGGCTTTGTTTGCAGGTAAGTGATACATAATGGGCTACTATGCAATGCACAGTAGCCCATTATGCTTCTACTTTGCAGGGGAATATAGGGGAAGTAAACCCCATCAGGGGTTACTTCCTCTTTAAACCCCCTTAACAACGAGACCAATTTCCAGCTTTCAGTGCTCTCACATTTTGAATGACAATTACTCAGCCATGCAACACTGCACCCATATGAAATTTTTGTCCTTTTTTTCACACAAACAGAGCTTTCTTTTGGTGGTATTTAATCATCGCTGGGTTTTTTATTTTTTGTGCTATAAATGAAAAAAGACTGAAAAGTTTGTAAAAAAAATGCATTTTTCTCTGTTTCTGTTATAAAATTTTGCAAATTAGTAATTTTTCTTAATACATTTTGGCCAAAATTTATAATGCTACATATCTTTGGTAAAAAACAAAAACAAATAAGTGTATATTATTTGGTCTTTGTGAAAGTGATAGAGTCTACACGCTATGGTGCCATTCACTGAAAATTGTTCACGCCTGATGTACTGACGGCCCATCTCAATTCTTGAGACCCTAAGGGCTCTTTCACACCAGCGGATCGTTGGGGTCCACCTGTCAGTTTTTCAGGAGGACCCGAACGGAAGCTCCATTGTTCTCTATGGAGCGACGGATGTCAGCGGTGACATGTCTTCTGACACCCGATCCGCTCCAATCCGCCAAAAACAGACGGATGGAAACCCTATTTTCCATCCGCCTGGTGGATTGGATCGGATGAACACGGACAGACGGTCCATGTCCATCCGATCCTCCATAGAGGAGAATGGAGCTCTGACAGGTCAGTCTGCACAGAGACTGTCCTGTCATCCGCTGGCTCAGTGGGGATCAACGGGCTCTGCTCGTGTGAAAAGGGCCTAAGGCTGCATTCACAGAGGGGCGACCTGATTTCAGCGCGACTTTGCTAGGCAATTTCAGCGTGACTTACAACTGGACTTCATGCCAATCGACTTTGCCTGCAGCCAATCAAAGCAGGGAGGGAGGGGTTGCCCTGGATAAATTCTTTTCTTTTCACTGTAAAGTCCCTTCCATTTAGATGGGGGATCCGACTTGGAGGCGACTTCTATTCAATTCTATGGGCACAAGTCGGATAGAAGTCACCTAGAAGTAGTACAGGAACCTTTTCTGAAGTCACTCCGACTTCAGTAGTGTACTTTAAGATGGCTCCCATTCATTTCAATGGGATTTCAAATGTCAAGCGACTTGGGGTGACTTGAGGTGACTCAAGTCAGAGCGCAAGTCGCCCCTGTGTGAATGGGCACTAAATATGAGGATTTTTTTTTCCTTTTTTTTTTTCCACAGAAATTGTCATATTAACAGGTTATTTCTCACACCCAGCATATGCATACCACAAATGACACCCCAAAACACATTTTACTACTCCTCCTGAGTAGGGGTGGGTCAAACAGACCCCTGTTCAGTTCGCACCAGAACTTTTGAACATCGCGAAAGTTCGGACCCGAATAACGAACCCCATTAAAGTCAATGGGACCCGAACGTCAAAAATCAAAGGTGCCCATTTTGAATGCTTAGATACAGGTAATTGGGCATACAGTGGTTATAGGGGCCCGGGTCCTGCCCTGGGGGCATGTATCAATGAAAAAAAAGTTTGTAAAAATACGTCATTTTTAAATGAGCAGTAAAGCAAAAAAATGAAAAATTCCTTCCAATATAGTGCCTGGGTGGGTCCCCTTAGTCTACCTGTAAAGTGGCAGATCTGTACCATGTCTAGAATCTGCTGCAGCAATAATTGCATTTATATAGCCAAAAAAAAAATACATTTTCCCTGCAAGCTGTCTTTATTTTGCTCAGCAACAGCTGGGAAGCCAGTGTGTATGATGAAGCCACAATGTAGTGCACTGGGAACAAGATTAGAGATTTTTTGGTTAAACTGTGGCATCACTTTGACTTTGGATACAAGTAACGGGTGCAGAAAAATTGGTCTTTGGGTGTCAGTGGCGCCTTCCCACTATAACCCTATAGAGGTACTCTTGATGAAAACAAGAATTGCCCTTGCTGTGAAAAATTGCACTGATATGCACCTGTCAAACAGGTGCAGAAAAATTGGTCTTTGGGTGTCGGCGGTGCCTTCCCACAGTAACCCTATAGAGGTGCTCTTGATGAAGGCAAAAAAAATTGCAATGATATGCACCTGTCAAACAGGTGCTGAAAAATTGGTCTTTGGGTGTTAATTGTGCCCATGAAACCTATACCAAAAACATTCTTCCAGATGAAATGATTGAACACCCTCAAAGCTAGGCAGCCTCAAAGTCCTGCAGAGATTCCACAACCCAAAAACACTTAATCAGCGACATCGGCATCAGGGGCTTCATAGCTGGTAATCCAGGACTGATTCATTTTGATAAAAGTCAAACGGTCCACGGAGTCTGTGGACAGACGCGTTCTATGATCAGTAACAAAATCTCCTGCAGCACTGAATGCCTGTTCTGAAAGCACACTGGATGCAGGGCAGCCCAACAACTCAATAGCATACTGGGCAAGTTCTGGCCAGTGGTCTATTCTCATAACCAAGTAAACCAGTGCATTGTCAACTGGAAAGCTCTCCATCTCTGTTTTGGCCCTGAGGTAATCATCCACCATGTGATGCAGATGCTGTCGATGGGATGTGGAGGCTGACAGCCCTGGGCAGCGAGGACTAAAAATATTCTGAAATGCATCACTTAGGCAGACACCTTCTCCAACGCTCCACTCTTGACCAACAGAAGCCTCAAAACTACGTTTTCCAGGGCACTGTAACCTACTGGAGTCGGGAAAAACATTCAACAAAAAGTCCTCTTTAACGTGTCCTCAAGAGATTTAATCTTCTGCACTCTCTATGGGGACGGAATGAGTTCTGGGAAGTTCCCCTTATAACGGTGGTCAAGGAGGGTTGCCAACCAGTAATGTTCGTTCTCCTTTATGCCACGTATTCTTGGTCCTTTCGCAGGCTTTAAAGCATGAGTTTGCCCATGCGCCTCAAATTTGCTGAGGCTTGAGAAGCAGACTCCTTGGGGTCATTCAGGATGACAGCATCTGGAACTTCTTCCTCCCAGCCATGTACTACTCTCAAAGGTCCTGGGGTTGGAAAGCCATCACTTACAGATTGACGCATGTCTTCCTCTTCTTTGAAGCCTACGAAACTGCCAGAATCCTCCTTGTCCTCCTCCCCTCTCTCCTCCTATGTGTTGTGTGACATAGGAATGATTGTGTCTGGATAAAGTGGGCCTTGAGAGGAAAGGAAGTCCTCCTCTTCCTCCTGCTGCTCTGCCTCCAGTGCCCTGTCCATAATGCCAAGCAGAGTATGCTCCAGCAGGAACACAACAGGGATTGTGTCACTGATGCATGCACTGTCACGGCTTACCATCCTTGTGTCCTCCTCAAATGGTGACAGTACAGTGCATGCATCCTTAATGATCAGCCATTGGCGTGGGGGAAAAAAAGCAGAGGCGGCCTGAGCCTGTCATTTCATACTCGCACAGGTACTCATTGACAGCCCTCTGCTGCATGTATAGCCACTGCAGAATTGCCAAAGTAGAGTTCCACCTAGTGGGCATGTCACAAATCAGGCGGTTTAAGGGCAGGTGGAATTCCTGCTGAATTTCAGCCAACCGAGCACTGGCTGTGTATGACCGCCTGAAATGGCTACAGACTCTTCTGGCCAGCTTTAGCACATCTTCAAACCCTGGGTACATATTCTAGGAAATGCTGCACCACCAAATTGAGGACATGTGCCAGCCATGGCACATGTTTCAACTTTCCCTGTGTAAGGGCAGACAGGAGGTTTGAGCCATTATCGCATCGCATTTCCTGGCTCCAGCTGGTGTGGTGTGAACCACTTCTGGGCCTGTCCCTGCAGAGCTGCAAGAACCTCTGCTCCGGTGTGGTTCCTGTCCCCTAGACACACCAGCTGAAGCACTGCATGGAACCTTTTAGCCTGACTCATGGAATAGCCCTTTGAGCGCTTAGGGGGTACCTGATGTTCATAGGATAATTCTGCAGAGGGGCGCATGGAGGTGGCGGAGGAGGAGATGGGGGTAGAGCTCACATGTCTGGAATCTTCACCACCAGCTGTATGGAAATTTGGGGGCACAACAAGCTGCAGCACCGAGTCCTGTCCTGCATCCTTTCGAGTTGCAAGCAGCGTTACCCAGTGTGTTGTGCATGAAATATATAGTCCCTGCCCATGCTTGCTGGACCACGTGTCAGCAGTAAGGTGAACTTTGTGGCTGACTGCCTTGCCCAACGATGCCAGAACATTCCCTTCCACGTGATAGGGTAAACACAAAGAAGGCGCCTCTAAGTGCAGTATAAACAATTTTATTACAGCCAAAGGGTTAAAAACAATTACTAGAAAACAAGATAGCGCCAAGTAAGCTTATGAGTAGGCCCCCTCCACCAGGTTGGTCTATTCCTACCTTTTTAGCCCTCATGGGTATGTTTCAGTGCTTTAAGCCCCGCTGCAAGACCTGCAGATTTGTCCAGCATGGACAGAAAGAATTCAGGGTGAAAGGCAAGGGGGGGCGTGTCCGGACGAACTGAGGAGCAGACGCTCGCCGCCGAAGCTCCGCCGAACGGACTCCTATCCAGAGGAATCCTCCGCACACAGAGCTCGGTGAGAGCATCCAATATACTAGTCACTCTCCCTAGACCACGAGCTTTAAAATAAGCCAGGTATTGAGAGGATCGGCCGCGGTCCGCCGCACCGGCCCAAAATCGAGGCCGCGGCTTTGCGGCCTACCCGGCCCGGACGGAATAATTGCCTAAACGGAGCTCCTGCACACCATCCGCTCCTACCCTGCACTCAATCTACCCCTGGGGCAAAAAAAGGCAAAGTCTCCAGATCCTCTCAACCACACAAGACCTAAGCTTGGCCCAGATTACTATCCAGGACTGCCTGAGGGCCTGAAGAGGCCTATATTACTGACATCTTGACCCCCTGCACCTACTAAAGGCTATCCATACACATTCTCCAGCAAAGATTTTGTTTACTTACACCACCCAGATATATCTGACTTCTTTGAGGGGTTTTAAATTACCTCTGAAAACAATGCTCGCCTAACTCGCCGCGCCTCGCACCCCGCGGCCCATCCCCTAAACTTAGGAGCTTTCTATACATCGCAAGATGGGTAAAAACAAAGACGCTCAGTCCCCTACGCGTTCCCGCTCTCCTATGGCTCAATCAGCGGACTTATCCAAACCTATAGCGGACATATTCCGCCCACGCTCACATGATAATATACCGGACTCACAAGCGTCAGGAAGAAGCGCTAGACAAGCCAGTACAAGCCCGGCGAGAAGGGACTCACGGCATACACAAAAAGGCCCATCTCCACCTAGCGAGCAGGTCCAGGAAACTTTAAGCCTGAAAGACCTACATGCTGTAGCAGCGGACATTAAAAGCACCCTCACTGCTGCCATCACGGAACTCAGACAAGACTTCCATAAAATAGTACAGAGAGTAGAGGAAATAGAAGATACCACAATCCGTCACGACTTTGAAATCCGTACCTCTAACCACACCATCGACTCCCATACATTGCACCTCAGGGACATGCGTCGCCACCTTGAGGACTTAGAAAACAGAAGTCGAAGACACAATATAAGGATCAGAAACCTTCCAGAAGCCTTCGAGCCAAACCAACTAAATACAACCCTCCTAGCAATATTCAACGATCTATTGGGAAGACCACTTGACACCCCAAT
>BLSH010432039.1:515515-528762 GCA_018402905.1 Glandirana rugosa
CACACATATATATATATATATATATATATATATATATATATAGAAGTTACTGGGTATGGAAATCGGGTTGCTATCTGGATAACACCGTAACGTTCTTTACAAATCCCAGTGACACACTTAGCGACGGGAGTCTCTACTCCGCCGCTACATGTGGATTCGGTGTCCCTGTACATTCAGTTATGTGGCGTATCAGACTTCTTGTTCACACTTTACGGGATTAGCCTATACAGAACGGAAAGAAAAAAAAAAAAAAAGGTTCTTTTAAAAATAATACGATTATTTCTTCCTGTTTTGCATTTGCAATGCCTTGCGTGTTAACTTTGGCTTGATTGTAAATTCATTTAATTCTCAATAAAAATTTTCTTGGAAAAAAAAAAAAAAAGAAAGGCAAGACATATCCGATTAGGGCATTTCACACTTGTTCTTCAGACTATGCGGTGTATTGACTTACATGTCCCTGTGGCTTAGGTGTACATCGCCGCCTCATCTCTGAGGGCAGCGATTCACACAGTGACCCTAAACATTTCTTGCAATGCCACAATAGGTCTATCGTTGGGCTAAAGGTATGGGTCATTGAAGATATATATATATATATATATATATATATATATATATACACACACACACACATACACATACACACACACACACACATACACAGTATCTCACAAAAGTGAGTACACCCCTCACACTTTTATAAATATTTTATTCTATCTTTTCATGTGACAACACTGAAGAAATTACATTTTGCTACAATGTAAAGTAGTGAGTGTGCAGCTTGTATAACAGTGTAAATTTTCTGTCCCCTCAAAATAACTCAACACACAGGTATTAATGTCTAAACCGCTGGCAACAAAAGTGAGTACACCCCTAAGTGAAAATGTCCAAATTGGGCCTAATTAGCCATTTTCCCTCGCTGGTGTCATGTGACTCATTAGTGTTAAAAGGTTTCAGGTGTGAATGGGGAGCAGGTGTGTTAAATTTGGTGTTATCGCTCTCACTGTCTCATACTGGTCACTATAAGTTCAACATGGCACCCCATGGAAAAGAACTCTCTGAGGATCTGAAAAAAAGAATTGTTGCTCTACATAAAGATGACCTAGGCCATAAGGAGATTGCCAAGACCCTAAAACTGAGCTGCAGCACGGTGGCCAAGACCATACCGCATTTTAACAGGACAGGTTCCCCTCACAACAGGCCTCGCCATGGCCAACCTAAGAAGTTGGGTGTAAGGAACCGTCCAGTGCCATTGGCAGCCCAATGCGCAGGCGCACATAGCCTGTGCGCACGTGCGTGCACGTGAGCGCCATCGTTGGCGCCAAAATGGCCAATTAAGCCCTCTGCACCTTGCAGTCGGTGCTGTCCGTTCTACAGCGTTCTGGCTCCTGTGACCCCAGTGATTATCCTAGGAGACTTCCTGTATCCGTGACCCCGGCTTTCTGTTTGACCTGCTTGCCTGCTGCCTGCCCCGACCTTCTGCCTGCCTACGACTACGCCTCTGCCTGATCCCTTGTACTTCTGTTGCCCTCACGTTGCCGACCCTGCCTGTACTATCCGCCAGCCTGCACCACCTGTACTGCACCGCCAGTTTGTTACCGACCCGGCCTGAACCACTACTCTACTGTCTGCACGAGCTTCTGTGGACCATCAACTGTCATCTGTGACCAAGTCCAGCCCTCGTGCCCCCCTGTGCTCCAGAGCTCCCTGTCTCTACTACCAGGGGTTCTCGAACCAGGGCCGCAAGTGAGGTTGCCCTCGCATAAGTCAGGTACATGACAGCAACGGACAGCCACGTCCGAGTCTGTGCTGGGGCCCTCTATCATGGAAGAAGTGTGTGTCCATCTTACTGGCTTGTCTCAAGCAGTAAAAGACCTCCAGGATGAATATGTCCGCTTGGAAAGACAAGTCCAGGATCTGGTTTCACCCGCAGCCACTCCTGGCCAAGCTCCATCCCACATTCTAGTGGCTTTTCCTACAGAACCCAGAGTGCCTATGCCCGAGCGTTTTACGGAGGACCGCCGAAAGTTTCGGGCGTTTCGGAACTCTTCTGAGTTGTACTTTGCTCTGCAACCCTGCACCTTTGCTCTGGAGTCCACCAAATTGGACTTTGTGATCTCGCTCCTCCTGGATGGGCCGCAGGCCTGGGCTCACTGATTGCTGGAGCGGAAAGCCCCAGAGATCTCTACTCTGGATCAATTCCTTCAAGCCATGGCCCAATTATATGAGGATCCCCACCAGGCCGCAACGCCAGAGACTGTACTGCATGCACTCCAGCAGGGCCCCCGTACCGCGGAAGAGTACGTCTCAGAGTTTCGGCGATGGAGCGCCGATACAGCCTGGAACGATGCGGCCCTTTGTTACCAGTTCCGGCTGGGGCTCTCTGAGCCGCTCAAGGATGAGCTGGCTCGCGTCGGGGTTCCTTACACCCTGGACGCACTAGTCAATTTGGCCATCCAAATTGACCGCCGCCTGCGGGAACGCAGAGCGGAGAGAGCTGCGGCGCCACTCGGTAGATACCCAGCTTCCTGGCTCCCCGTTCAACCACGACCTCCTCCTCCTCTCCACATGAACACCTGGGGCCACCGCAGTGTGGGCGTCTCCACCCTTCCTTGTCACCTGAAGAGCCACAGAGGCGCATGTCCCTCACCTTGTGCCTGTACTGCGGGGAATCTAGGCATCTGGTACGGAACTGCCCCGCTAAGGCAGATAAAAGCCTCACCCCGGTCATGGGGGACGTGCTATCACTACCTAACACCAAGTCCCACCTTGTCCTCTTCATGTTCCTCCGGCTTCCCGGAGGAAGCATGCAAGTCCCAGCCATTCTGGATACAGGAGCCTGCAGTTGCTTTATGGACCTTTTTGCCACCCAGCATCGCATCCTGCTCCGAACCAAGGACCATCCAATAGTCATCCAGCTGGCTGACGGGTCCACTCTCAAGTCTGGCACAGTGACCCACGAAACATTCCCTCTCGCTACCAGCACGACAGGGGGTCATACAGAATTTTTACTGTTGGACATCATCACCTCCCCTTTATTCCCGGTTATCCTTGGCCTACCCTGGTTCCAGGCCCACTGCCCTTTGATCAATTGGAACACCGGGGAAGTGCCTTTCCAGTCACCTTATTGCCTCACTGCCTGCCAAAGTCTCTGCAAGACCCCCCAGTTCTTCTTAGCATGGACTCAGACTCTGATATGGAAACCCGATCTGCGGTTCCAAAAGTCTACGACGACTACCTAGACGTCAGTAGCAAGAAGGGGAACGACACCCTACCTCCGCACAGGTCATACAATTGCCCAATTGGCCTGTTGCCAGGGGCTGAAGTCCCATTTGGACGGATCTTCCCATTGTCCGAAGTGGAGTTAGTGGCTCTCAAAGCCTACCTGGACGAGAACTTGGAAAAGGGCTTCATCCGGCCCTCCACATCACCCGCTCGAGCAGGGATACTCTTCGTGGAGAAGAAAGACCACTCACTCGGGCCTTGTAGTGATTACCGGGACCTCAACAAGGTCACCATAAAGAACCGGTACCCGTTGCCCTTGGTTCCGGAACTTTTTCAGAGACTCGGCTCAGCCAAAGTGTTCGCCAAATGAGACCTCCGCGGGGCTTATAACCTGATACGTATATGGGAGGGCGATGAGTGGAAGACGGCCTTTCGGACACGCTTCGGCCACTTTGAGTACTTATTTATGCCATTTGGGCCCTGCAACGCACCAGCGACCTTCCAGCATCTGATCAATGATGTTTTCAGAGACTACCTTGACCGGTTTGTGGTCATCTATCTCGACAACATCCTTATATTCTCCCCCTCCCTAGAGGAAAACCGCAGGCATGTGAAATGCGTACTTAGGCGCCTACGAGAACACGAACTGTACGCAAAGGCAGAGAAGTGCGCCTTCGAGTGTGCAGACATTTCCTTCTTAGGATTTCACATTTCCACAAAGGGTACCACCATGGTTCCGCAGAAGGTTACAGCCATTCTTGAATGGCCAGCGCCAGTGGATAAAAGAGGGGAGCAGAGTTTCGTAGGCTTTGCAAACTTTTATAGAAAGTTTATCCGGGGATTTTCGGCAGTCATTGCCCCCATAACGCAGCTTACTAAGCAGAACGTCCACTTTGTCTGGTCCGCAGAGGCACAGGCAGCTTTCCAGTCTCTGAAGAAACTGTTCACCTCTGCTCCTGTTCTGAAGCACCCTGACCCAGCACTGCCCTACATCCTAGAAGTGGACGCCACGCAGACTGCAGTCGGGGCGGTCCTCTCGCAGAGACAGGCTCCAAAGGCCCTACTCCACCCCATCGCCTTTTCTCTCAGAAACTTACTCCACTTGAGAGAAACTATGACGTTGGGGATAGAGAGCTACTCGCTATCAAGTCCGCCTTGAAAGAATGGCGGTATCTTCGCCAACCACAAGAATTTAGAATATCTGCGGATGGCTAAAAGGCTCAAACCTTGCCAGGCTCAATGGGCCTTATTCTCCCGCTTCCAGCTCCACATCATGTACAGGCCTGGTTCCAAGAATGGGAAGCTGGACGCACTGTCCAGAATGTTCCTTGATCCTGTGGAAGCGTCCCCCCCCCCCGGATACCATCCTACCAGCTCACAGCTTCTTGCTGGTCCAAGAGGACCTCCTAACACAAATCAGGAGGGCTCTAACTAGCGCCTCGGTGCCCAGAGACTGAGTTATCTGTAAAAGATGGGCTGTGGTGGTCGGGTACCCAGATCTTTGTGCCTGAGGAGTTCCGCCTAGACACCCTAGAACTCTGTCACGACAACAAGTTAGCGGGACATTTTGGCCATCGTAAGACAATGGAATTGCTAGCCCGCACCTTCTGGTGGCCCCGCATGAACGAGGACTGTAAAACCTATGTGGGTGCATGCCCTATTTGTGCTCAGAACAAGACTGAGAGAACCAGGGCCTGGGGGCTGCTGAACCCGTTACCTATCCCTGACATTTCCATGGATTTTATTGTCGAGCTGCCCCCATCCGCGGGATTCAACACCATCTTCGTAGTGGCAGACCGTCTCACAAAGATGGCACACTTTATCCCCATGCAAGGTACCCCCTCTGCCATGGAAACGGCCAAGACCTTTATCAGAGAAATTGTACGACTACACGGTATCCCTAATAATATCGTCTCGGACTGGGGAGTACAATTTACTTCCAGAGTGTGGAGGTCTCTGTGTACCATCTTAGGAATTGGATTGGTTTTTCTTCGGCCTACCATCCCCAGTCAAATGGCCAGACAGAGAGGATCAACCAGACCCTCGATCAGTACCTCCGCTGCTACTCCTCGTACTCCCAGGACGATTGGGTCTCTTTGCTTCCGTTAGCCGAGTTTGCCTATAATAACGCAGTCCACTCTGCCACCAAGCAATCTCCGTTTTGGGTGAATCTTGGCTACCACCCCACTTTCCTACCCAATGCTCTGACCGAAAGCTCTGTACCTGCTGTGCAAGAGATCACACAGTTCCTGGAGAAAAACAACCGTCTTTTGCAAGAGACCCTTGTGCAAACCCAGGAGCGCGACAAGAGAACTTTCGACAGAGGGAGATGAGGAGAGTTGAACCTGCAGCCTGGCGATCCGGTCTGGTTGGCCACTAAGAATCTGAGTCAAAGAAACTAGGTCCCAGATACATCGGACCCTTGCCAGTCAAAAGGAAAATGAATAATGTGGCTTACGAGCTGGACCTCCCTCCTTCGCTCAAAG
The DNA here is from genome assembly GCA_018402905.1 of Glandirana rugosa. Classification (NCBI taxonomy): domain Eukaryota; kingdom Metazoa; phylum Chordata; class Amphibia; order Anura; family Ranidae; genus Glandirana; species Glandirana rugosa. The sequence continues at coordinate 521,224 of BLSH010432039.1, forward strand.
TTCACCCAGTCTTCCACGTAAATCTGCTCAAGCCAGTTACCATGGATCCCTTCCCAGGGCGGAAAACAGCCCCACCAGAACCAGTCCTGGTAGACGGAGAGGAGGAGTTCGAGGTGGAAACTATCCTGGACTGCAGAAGGAGAGGGGGCATTACCCAATTTTTTGTAAAGTGGAAGGGTTATGGACCTGAGGAGAGCTTGTGGGAACCTGAAAACAACCTACACACCAAGGAGCTGGTCAGGACCTTCTGGAGGAACAACCCGACCAAGAGAGCACATTTGGCCGGAGGCTGCCCTTTGGGGGGGGGGGCAATGTAAGGAACCGTCCAGGGCCATTGGCAGGCCAATGCACGGTGTGTGTTTGCCTGACCCTATGCGCGCGAGCGCGTGCCTGTGTGCGGGATCGCGCGTGCGTTGCCGCCAAAACGGCCATTTAAGCCCTCTGCACCATGCAGTACTGCTGTCCATTCTACAGCGTTCTGGCTCCTGTGACCCCAGTGCTTATCCTAAGGGACTTCCTGTATCCGTGACCCCGGCTTCCTGTTTGACCTGCTTGCCTGCACGTGAACCCACGCGGACGCGCACAGGAAGCCAAAAACGGCCAGGAGGACCGTTTTCCTAACATTGCTCTCCCCCAAGAGGCAGCCTCCAGATGCCCAACTGGGCCCTCTTGGTCAGGTGTCTTCTCCAAAAAGCCCTGATTAGCTCTCTAGCATGCAGGTGGTTCTCCGGTTCCCAGGAGCTTTCTTCAGGTCCATAGCCTTTCCACTTTACCAGGAATTGGATGACGCCCCCCCCCCCTCCTCCTGCTGGCGAGGATAGCCTCCACCTCAAATTCCTCTTCTCCGTCCACCAAGACCGGTTCTGGAGGGGCGGTGTTGCGCCCAGGGAAGAGGTCCTTGATCACAGGCTTGAGCAGGTTCATGTGGAAGACTGGGTAAATGCGGAGTGAAGTGGGTAGAACGAGTTCTAATGCGACCATGTTAATTTGCCTTTTCACTGGGCAGGGTCCAATGTATTTTGGCCCCAGTTTCCTGGAAGGGCAGGATAGTCTCAGATTCCTAGTTGATAAGCAGACCTGTTGGCCTGGTTGTAATTCTAGTTCTCCTCATCTACCCTTGTCAAAACTCTTTTTACAGAGTACTTGGGTCTGCGAAAGAAAGAGTCTCTTGCAACCGTTTACTGTTTTCCTCCAGGAACTGGGTGACTTCCAGTGTGGCAGGTACAGAGCTCTGTTGGCAGGCCAGGTAACAAGGTAGGTTGGTAGCCATAGTTCACCCAGAATGGGGCTTGCTTAGTAGCAGAATGAATGGAGTTGTTGTATGCAAACTCGGCTACGGGTAACAGGGAAACCCAATCGTTCTGAGAGTATGCAGAGTAGCAGCGGAGATACTGCTTTAGGGTTTGATTAGTCCTCTCCGTTTGACTGCGGGTGATATGCGGAGGAGAAGGCAAGATTAATTCCTAAGGAAGAGCACAGAGACCTCCAGAAGCGGGACGTAAACTACACTCCTCGGTCCGAGACTATATTGCTGGGAATGCCATGGAGGTGGACCACCTCTTTGATGAAAATGTCAGCTGTTTCAGCAGCTGTGGGGGTGCCCTTCATGGGTATGAAGTGGGCCATCTTTGTGAGGCGGTCTACCACCACCAGGATGGTACTGAAGCCTGCAGATGGAGGCAACTCTACAATATAGTCCATCGAGATCTGGGACCAGGGTCGTTCCAGGATAGGTAATGGGATCAACAGACCCCAAGCTTTAGACCTCTCAGTCTTACTCTTGGCACAGACGGGGCAGGCACTCACATAGTCCTTGCAGTCCTTGTTCATGCGAGGCCACCAAAATGAGCGGGAGAGTAGCTCTGCCATCTTACGACCCCCAAAGTGCCCGGCCAGTTTGAGGTTGTGACAAAGTTCATACGCTGCCAGGCGCAGCTCCTGTGGGATGAAGAGTCGGTTGCCTGACCACCACCACAGCCCGTCCTTTAAGGTGAGCCCCTGATCCGGCGGCATGGTGCGACCGACTAAGGATCATCTGATCCGAGTAAGGAAGTCCTCGTGTCAACAAAAAGCTATTGGCAGGCAGGATGGTGTCTGGGGGAGAGGAGTCTTCCGGGTCATAAAACATTCTGGATAGGGCATCTGGCTTCCCATTTTTAGACCCAGGCCTGTACGTTATGTGCAGTTGGAACCTCGAGAAGAAGAGTGCCCACCTTGCCTGGCGAGGTTTGAGCCTCTTAGCGGTCCGCAGGTACTCAAGGTTCTTATGGTCTGTGAAGACCAGAACTGGGTGAGTCGTTCCTTCCAGGGGGTACCGCCATTCCTCCAGGGCGGATTTGATTGCCAGCAGCTCCCGGTCACCAACATCATTGTTCTTTTCAGGGGGCAAGAGCTTCCAGGAGAAGAAGGCAATGGGATGGAGCACTGCCTTTGGGCCTTGTCTCTGAGAGAGCACTGCTCCCACTGCCATCTCTGATGCGTCCACCTCAAGGACATAGGTCAGAGCCGGGTCTGGGTGTTTGAGAACGGGAGCAGAGGTGAATAGCTCCTTAAGTCTTGTGAAAGCCTCTTGAGCTTCAGGAGTCCAACAGACACTGCTTTTGTGAGCTGGGTGATGGGCGCAATGACCGCCGAGAACCCTTTAATGAACTTTCTGTAGAAGTTTGCAAATCCCAAGAACCTTTGGACACCCTTTCTGTCGGCTGGCGCTGGCCAGTCTAAGATGGCTGAGACCTGAGACCTTCTGCGGGTCCATGGTTATCCCTGTGACTGAAATGCCAAAGCCCAGGAAGGAGATGCTGGTGCGTTCAAAGGCACATTTCTCCTCCTTGGCATATAGGCCATGTTGCCGAAGGTGGGCAAGCACACATCTCACATGCCTGCGATGTTCCTCCAGGCAAGGGGAGAAGATCAAGATATCATCCAGATAAACTACTACGAAGTGATCAAGAGATAGTCTCTGAAGATATCGTTCACCAGGTGTTGGAACGTAGAGGGGGCATTGCAAAGTCCAAATGGCATAACCAGGTATTCATAGTCACCAAACCTGGTCCGGAAGGCCGTCTTCCACTCATCCCCCTCTTGTATGCGGATGAGGTTGTATGCCCCGCGGAGATCCAACTTTGTAAACACAGCTGCAGTTCCCAGCCTCTGGAAAAGTTCAGAGACTAGAGGCAGGGGATACCGGTTCTTAATGGTGATCCGGTTAAGATCCCGGTAGTCTATACAGGGCCTGAGGGAATGGTCTTTCTTCTCTACAAAGAAGATTCCCGCTCCGGTGAGTCAGGTAGATGGTCTGATGAACCCCTTTTCCAGGTTCTCATCAACGTAGGCCTTGAGGGCCCCTAGTTTTACCTAGGACAAGGGAAAGATTTGACCGAAAGGCACCTCAGTTCCGGGCAGGAGGTCAATTGGGCAGTCATATGCCCTATGCGGCGGGAGGACATCAGCTCCCTTCTTACTGAACTCGTCCAGAAAGTCATGGTAAGATGTGGGTACAGCCAGGCGGGTGTCCTGGTCGTGTTCAGTGTCCAGACAGAGTATGGATGATGGGGTTTCAGGGGGTGAGGGCAGACAGTGCTGGAGGCAGTAGGGTGAACTGAACTGCACCTCCCCAGTGGTCCAGTCAATGTAGGGGTTGTGCATCCAGAGCCAGGGAAGGCCCAAAATGACTGGAGATAGAGGGGACACAATGACGTCCAATAGTAGAAATTCCAAGTGTCCCCCTACTGTCCTGGTGGCCAAAGGCAGGGTCTCCTGGGTGATGTGGCCGGATTTAATAGTGGTTCCATCGGCCAGCTGGACGACCATGGGGTGGTCCTTGGGTTGAAGCGGGATCAGGTGGTTGGCTGCAAAAGTAACATCAACAAAGCAGCTGCAAGCTCCTGAATTGATAATTGCCTGCACCCGGGTGTCCCCACTGGGGAGCTGTAATGATAGGGAGATGACAAGCTGAGCTTTGCTGCTAGGTATGTGCATCAGGCTTTCCTGGGTAAGAGTGGCCCGTCTGCTGGCCTTAGCAGGACAATTCTTTACCAGATGCCCAGGCCCTCCGCAGTATAGGTAGAGGCTGAGGGCTATACATCTCTGATGCTCTTCAGAGGTCAATGGCGGACGGAGGAACCTGATTTGTGTGGGTTCGGATGGGTCTGGTGGAGGAGAGGAGGCAGCCTGACTGAAATCAGGACAGCTGGGGACTCTAGGCGTCATCCCGGTAGGGCATGCAGCCCCCGTGTACCTCTCAATCCTGCGTTCCCGCAGGCGCCGATCAATCTTTATGGACAGATCGACCAGGATGTCGAGGGTTGGAGGCACCCCAACGCGAGCCGTCCTTGAGCGGCTCTGAGAGGCCCAGCCTGAATTGATGATGGAGGGCCACGTTGTTCCAGGCTATGTCAGCGCTCCAGCGCCGAAACTCGGAAGCGTATTCCTCCGCCGGGCGGCGGCCTTGCTGAAGGGCGTGAAGAGCTTCTTCCGCCGCGGTCGCTAAGTGGGGATCTTCATAGAGCTGAGCCATCGCTTGAAACAGCTGGTCCAAACTGGTAGTCTCCAGGGCTTTCTGTTCTAATAGGCGATGGGCCCATGCTTGTGGTTCATCCGAGAGCAATGAAATCACCAGCCCCACCTTAGCGAAATACAACTCACATGAGGTACGGAAGCTCCGGAACTTCCGGCAGTCCCGCGCAAACCGCTTAGGCATAAGCACATCGGGCTCCGTGGGCAGGGCCACAATGGTGCATGGAGAAAACTGACGGGGATTAGCTGAAGCTGACGTGGAGAGCTCTCGGATACTCCCTTCCAGATGAGTGTACCCCTTTTGGAGATCCTTTATGGAGTGAGTGAGACCAGCCAGATGCTCACTCAAATTGTCCATGGGAGAGGTCCCCTGCGCAGACTCGGGCATGGCTGTCCGTTACTGTCACGTAGCCGGTGGTCGAGTCTGACTTGTGCAGGGGACAACCTCCCTTGCGGTCCTGGTTCGAGGACCCCTGGTAGGGGAGACAGGGAATCCTGGAGCACAGGGGGGCACAAGGGCTGGATATAGTCTCTGGTGGTAGCTGAGAATCTGCTGGAGCTCGTGCAACAGGAGGGTAGTGATGCAGGCCAGGTTGTTAACAGGCTGGCAGAGAAGTACAAAAGGATCAGGCAGGCGGGTGGTTGAGTTCAGGCAGGGTCGGCAACGTGCGGGCAACAGAGGTACAAAGGAGCAGGCAAAGAGTAGTTGTAGACAAGCCGAAGGTCAGGGCAGGCAGATAGCAAACAGAGTCCAAGGAGAGCCGGGGTCACAGATACAGGAAGTCTCTTTAGAGTAGCACACGGGTCACAGAATACCAGAACGCTGTAAGAAGGACAGCACCTGCTTCCTGGTGCTGTCCTGCTTAAATAGCCGCCATTAGCGTCATTAGAGGGCGCACGGGCGCGCGGAGGCGCACGGGAAGCCAAAAATGGCCAGGAGGACCGTTTTCCTAACAGGTTGTCTTTGAGAGAGTATGAGTGCTGTCAGCATTGCTGCAGAGGTTATAGGGGTGGGGATCAGTCTGTCAGTACTCAGACCATACTCTGCACACTGCATCAAATTGGCCTGCATGGCTGTCATCCCAGAAGGAAGCTTCTTCTAAAGATGATGCACAAGAAATCCTACAAACAGTTTGCTGAAGACAAGCAGACTAAAGGACATGGTGTACTGGAACCATGTCCTGTGGTCTGATGAGACCAAGATAAACTTATTTGATTCAGATGGTGTCAACCGTGTGTGGCAGCAACCAGGTGAGGAGTACAAAGAGACAAGTGTGTCTTGCCTACAGTCAAGCATGGTGGTGGGAGTGTCATGGTCTGGGGCTGCATGAGTGCTGCCAGCACTGGGGAGCTACAGTTCATTGAGGAAACCATGAATGCCAAAATGTACTGTGACATACTGAAGTAGAGCATGATCCCTTCCCTTCAGAGACTGGATATTCCAACATGATAACGACCCCAAACACACCTCCAAGAGGACCACTGCCTTGCTAAGAAGCTGAGGGTAAAGATGATGGACTGACCAAGCATGTCTCCAGACCTAAACCCTATTGAGCATCTGTGGGGCATCCTCCAATGGATGGTGGAGAAGCGCAAGGTCTCTAACATCCACCAACTCCGTAATGTGGTCATGGAGGAGTGGAAGAGGATTCCAGTGGCAACCCGTGAAGCTCTGGTGAACTCCATGCCCAAGAGGGTTAAGGCAGTGCTGGAAAATAATGGTGGCCACACAACATATTGACACTTTGGGGCCAATTTGGACATTTTCACTTAGGGGTGTACTCACTTTTGTTGCCAGTGGTTTAGAAATGAATGGCTGTGTGTTGAGTTATTTTGAGGGGACAGCAAATTTACACTGTTATACATATAACGCCCCCATATAGTGTAGGTGCTTTTTTAGATTTTTGGTAGGTGAGGAAAAATCTAGTCAGGCCTGACTATAGGTGTAGGCCTGAATGTTTTGATCTGGGCTGGGAGTGGCTCATGGGAGGGGCTGGAGATGGAGGGAAGGGACACCCCTTGGAGATTCCTCCCCTTGAAGGGGATGGATGAGGAGGTGTCACTTCCTGTCACTTCCACAGGCTGGATTGGCAGGGGGCAGGCCTCCTTAAATACAGCGCTCTGACAGCAGGTGTCAGGAGAGAGTTCAGGTGGAAGAGATGAGGATGTAGCTGGACCTGTGGATGAGGCCTCGCCCGGGAGGGGAGCCCCCAGTATGGGGGGGGGGTGAACCTGAGGCCTGGGGCTTGTGTGCAGCTGGGAGCAGGAGTCGGCTCCTGGGGTGGCACAAGGAAGCAGGAGAGCAGCTGAGTTCTACATGGAAAGAGACTGTTTAAAGGATCCCCCATATAGTCGGTGAGTGACTGCCACTGGGAGTTGGGTGAGAAGGCTGAGACAGTCTTGGAAAACAGCATACAGTCTGTAGAGGCCGGGAGGAGTCAAGCAAGTGGAGGGAGAGCCATTAGACCACAAGACAACCCAGATGGGTCTGGAAGATGGATGGGCTGGGAATTGAAGATCATCTAAGGCCCAGCTAGCATCAACGTACTTAGCTACAACAGAGATGGTCCATGGTTTCTGGATGGAAATCTGCGACTCTTACCCACAACAGGTGGTCCTGATGCCTGATTCATGTCCTGAAGGTCCCATGTTCAATTACTGGGCATCCCACAGTCATCCCTAATCCCTATCCAAGTTCAACCCCTAAATAAAACAACAAAACAAAGTACCGGCCTGTTCACTGACTCCGGGTGTGTGGAATTCATGTGATTTAGGGCAACAGGCAGGTGGACCACAACTATCAGCCACTCTTGAGGGAGCACATGGCTACATACAAGCTGTACACTCACTACTTTACAGTGTAGCAGAGTATCATTTCTTCAGTGTGGTCACATGAAAAGATAGAATAAAATATCTACAAAAATGTGAGGGGTGTACTCACTTTTGTGAGATACTGTATATATATATATATATATATATATATATATATATATATATATATATATATATATATATATATATATA
>BLSH010432039.1:550142-562634 GCA_018402905.1 Glandirana rugosa
AAAGTTACCTTGAGACCGTCCCAGGACAAACCACCCTCCTATCAATACAGACCCCCCCAGAACAAACCAAACACCCCATCAGTACATACATCCCACACGACACCCCCCCTCCCTTTCCCTTATGCATCCGAAGCTAAGCGGAGGCAGGACAGTTTTCAAATGGAACACTGTCATCGCGCACCACGCTGTCCATGAATAAGGCTCTGGTCCGTCTCACTCTCACTGCAGCTGCCTCCTATCACAAGCACGCCGCCCAGAGAGTTTCTTGCTCAGACCGGCAGCATGCTTGTGATAGGAGACAGCTGCAGTAAGAGTGAAACCGAGCAGAGCCTCACTCATGGACAGCGTGGTGCGCGGCGCCAGAGTTCCATTGAAAACTGTCATACCGGCCTAGTGAAGCCACTGCTCTCAAGGCTTTTACTGGTTTCCCAGTACACTGGATATAGACATGAACATAGCAGTGTTCAGGTGGCAGTATAGATAAGCTATTTACACCTGTTTACACCCCACATCTGTTGCAGGGATAGATTGCCTAAATAACTTTTAGGGAAAGGGATCGGTTGAAGAAAGACTAGACATCCTGCCCCTCTCTCCACTGTTAGTGGTATATCCATGCTGAATTGACAGCCAAGACTTGCTCTGCTTGCAATCAATGGTTGCAGCCACAACTGTGTAAAAGAAAGCTTCTTAACAGTATGCATAATGCAGCTCAGAAGCTTGATTGAGCGATGTAGCAATATTAATTCATACGGCATTCATGCCAGCATTACCTTTGTTCATAGGTATGGAATGGCAATTGCATTAGGGTGTGCACCCTAAAGCTCAGACACGCACACACATGTATATATATATATATCGCTTTTTTACTCAGGGAATAGGTGTAGAAACTCAACCACGCCCCCTACTTTTCCTCAGGTGGGGGAGGGAGAGAGTACGCTGCAGCAAATGGTGGGTTTCACCAAACTGCACTAAGAGTTCAGAAGTGTGCTTCTTTGTACAAAGTGCAGGATTCAGGAATGCACTACGTACAGAGTGCAGGATTCAAGAGTGCGCTTTGTACAGAGTGCAAGGTTCAGGAATGCACTACATACAGAGTGCAGAGTTTGGGAATGCGCTTTGTACAGAGTGCAGTGTTCAGAAGTGCGCTATGTATAGAGTGCAGAATTCAAAAGTTTGTTGTGTACAGAGTGTAGGGTGCAGGAGTGCGCTATGTGCAGAGTGCATTGTTCAGGAGCTTGCTGTGTACAGAATGCAGGGTTCAGGAGGGCACTTTGTACAGAATGTGGAGTTCAGGAATGTGCTTTGCACAGAATTCAGGGTTGCGCTATGTACAGAGTGCAGGGTTCAGGAGTGCTTTACATACAGAGTACAGAATTCAGGAATGCACTACATACAGAGTGCAGAGTTCAGGAATGTGCATTGTATAGTGGGCAGGGTTCAGGAGTGCACTACATAGAGAGTGCAGAGTTTAGGAATGTGCTTTGTACAGAGGGCAGGATTCAGGAGTGTGCTATGTTCAGAATGCAGGATTTGGGAGTGAGCTACGTGCAGAGTTCAGGAATGTGCTTTGTATAGTGTGCTGGGCTCAGGAGTGCACTACATACAGAGTGCAGAGTTCAGGAATGTGCTTTGTACAGAGTCCAGGATTCAGATGTGCACTTTGTACAGAGTGCAGAGTTCAGGAATGTGCTTTGTACAGAGTGCAGAGTTCAGGAGTGTGCCATGTACAGGCGGTCCCCGGGTTACAAACAAGATAGGAACTGTAGGTTTGTTCTTAAGTTGAATTTGTTTGTAAGTCGGAACAGGTACATTTTTTAAGTGTAGCTTCTGCCAAAAAAATATTTTTAAGCTTTTTGGATAGCATAGGGAAGGGTTAACCCCTGTAATGTTTGTTTTGCTGTCTATGTTTCTGTTCAGAAGATTTCATCTCACTTCCTGTTCCAATGATAATTGGATTTTGAAAAATTTGGGTTGTTGTGGAAACACACTTTGGTTATAAAGCATCAGTGGAGACACCTTTTTCCCATAATAACTCTTACAGGAGTGAATTTCCCTTCCTAGGGGGAGATTTCCTCTCACTTCCTGTTGTCTCCCTCCGTTTGTAAGTAGGAGTGGTTCGTAAGTCAGATGTTTGTAACTAGGTGACCGCCTGTACAGAGTGCAGTGTTCAGGAGTGCACTGTGTACAGAGTGCAGGATTCAGGAGTGCGCTATGTACAGAATGCAGAGTTTAGGAGTGCGTTATGTACAGAATGCAGGGTTCAGTAGTGCACTTTGTACAGAATGTGAAGTTCAAGAATGTGCTTTGCACAGAGTGCAGAGTTCAGGAGTGTGCTATGTACAGAGTGTGAAGTTCAGGAGTGTGTTTTGAACGGAGTGCAGAGTTCAAGAGTGTGCTATGTACAGAGTGTGAAGTTCAGGAGTGTGCTTTGAACAGAGGTCAGGGTTCAGGAGTGTGCTACATACAGAAGGCAGGGTTCAGGAGTGCACTACCTACAGGGTGCAGGGTTCATGAGTGCGTTGTGTACAGAGTGGAGTGTTCAGGGGTGCGCTGTGTACAGAGTGCAGGGTTTAGGAGTGCATATCCCACTGGCCACTTTATTCCAAAAATGACACCCCTTCTTCCCCCCTAATCCCCTTTTTCTCCCAGTACAGAGTTCTCCTCCCACCCTCAAATCCCCATCCTTGACCCAATTGACATCCAATTCCAGCACAACCCCCCCTATCCCCCATCCTGTGTAAATCCTCTTCCCGTGCCATCACAACTCCCCCCCCCCCCCCATCCCTATAGTTGTACAAATGCCACTATAAATGTTTTTTATTCCCCCCTCCCAAATATCTCCTCCCAACACAGACCTCAGATACAGCATGGCTTAATGTGGGGCAGGAGATGTTCTTCCTCTCAGGCTCCTCCTCATGGTCTGACAAATTTATTCTGCAGCAGGACAACTACCCAAACATTCAGCCAATGTCATTAAGAACTATCTTCAGCCTAAAGAGCAACAAGGAGTCCTGGAAGTGATGGCTTGGCCCCCACAGAGCCCTAATCTCAACATCCTAGAGACTGTCTGTGATTACATGAAGAGACAGAAGGATATGAGGCAGCCTACATCCACAGAAGATCTGTGGTAAGTTCTTCAAGATGTTTGGAACAATCTACCTGCTGATTTCTTTAACCACTTCAGTACGTATACCCCCTTCCTGCCCAGACCAATTTTCAGCTTTTCAGAGCTCTCACACTTTGAATGACCACTACACAGTCATGCAACACTGTACCCAATTATCATTTCTTTTTTGCACAAATAGAGCTTTCTTTTGGTGGTATTTAATCACCACTGGGTTTTTATTTTTTGCCATATAGGTAAAAGAAGAGCAAGTTTTGAAAAAACTTTTTTTTTAGTTTCTATTATAAAATTTAGCAAATAAGTAATTTTTGTTCATAAGTTTGACCCACAATTTATACTGCTACATATCTTTGTGTAGCGCCCTTTACGCTAGGTAGGTGTTAGAGTGAGGTTTTTTGCTAGGTGAGGCAAATTTAGTCAGGCCTGACTTAAATGCAGGCCTGAATATTTTGATTCTGGACAGGGGAATGGCCCAGGGAGAGTTAGAGACTGCAGGAAGAAACACCCTTGGTTACTCCTCTTCTTTTCTTCAGAAAGTTCTGGAAGAGAGAATGGGAAGAGGAGGTGAGGCTTTCTGAAGTATGTTAAGGAGCCCTGACCAATCCCCAACCTGGATTGGCAGGGGGCAGGCCTCCTTAAATACTGTGGTCTGCCCAATGGTGGGAGGAGAGTTTGGGTACGGTGTGGCCATTGCGGTGAGTCGCTGACCCAGCTAACATCCACACAGCAGGAGCCATCATATTACACGGTGGATCTGTGCACTGGAGTTCATTGTCCACAGCCGCAGAAGTCCCAGAAGGCCGGAGCGGGCCTGGAATCATCCCCACAAGACGATGTAGAATTTCAGCCGAGTGACTCCCCTGCGAAAACAGAGGATGAAGGAAGAGAGGAGGCTGTCGTGGCCTGCGGCCTGGTTGGGGACCCAGAAGCTGTAAGTAGTGCCATGCGGGTGTCCGGGGTCCCTGAAATGCCGATTGAGTCCTTGCCATTAGCTATCCCTGCAGGGCCAGAGTTAGTGATGGAGGTGGGTGTGCCCTCCAGTGAGCCGAGCGGGGGCAGTGAGGACAGGGCCATTGACTGGGGGTCACCCAGACTGCTGGCCGAGTTTGGGTCCACGGAGCACCAAGTGGTAGTCCCCGGTAGAGAGCTCTGAAGAAGGGTGGGTGACGGGGGGTTCCTATTCTTTGGAGGCCCCCTTGGAAGCGGATGTAGCAGAGCCAGTGCAGGACTCAGACCAAGCAGCAGGAATCCCCAGAACCAGCAGCCAGTTATTCCTCAACAGGCCTTCCACCACCCAGACCAGGGCAGTAACCCAATGCCAATGGGTAGTCAGATCCCTTGATACCCACATCTTGCCAGGAAGAGGAAAAACTAGGGACCTGCCTAGGCTCTCCCGGTTACAGAGCGAGGTACAATGCAGAGTTGTCCTGGAGTGGGACCTGGACTATCCCTATGTCCCACCCCATGTTATGGACATTGTTGAGAATTCAAGGGAGCAGTGGGAAGATGAAATGACACGGGAATACCTTCATGTCCCTAAACCTCTGATGGGACCAAAAAGCAGCTGCTGGGAGAGGTTCAAAGATTTAAAGAAGGAGTGGAACCTAGGGAGTGCTATCCTGAAGGACTGTGTGATAGTAATCTAGGCGGCCAAACTGTGAAGAGTTACTCACTTTCAGTTCGGGAAGAAGGGGGAGGCCGGAAGAGGTTACCCGATCCCCGATACTACATCTAAGGACTGTCGGGACTACAACAGATGTAGATGCACTCCAAGGATTGCTGGGAAAAGCAGCGGAGTGTGTTGATCTTCCTGACTGCAGGGACACACCAGCCTGCCACCCTGCGCCCAATGGCAGGCCCCTCCTATTATGAACTCTAAAAAAGACTAATTTCATTAAATTATTCTTCTCTTTTCTGTCTCTGGCAGTGGAATTCTAACCCCTCGCTGGCAGGCAGGAAAAAGACTCTGTTACAAGTGTGCTGTGTTGCTCTGTTGGGAGGCCTATAACCCCTTCCCAAAGGTATTGCTGCTGTTTAGTTAGTTGTAGTTTAGTTATTTTCTCTTCTCTTAGGATTCCTGGGATTGAACGGCTGTTTCTTCCCCATCCAACAAGAGTCAAAACTTTCTTCTACAACTGTGCGAGTGGAGTGCTTTTCTCCCAGGAGAAGTGCTCTGGCTCGGGAAATGTATATTGATTGTATTTACATGCTGTTAGTGGTAGGGACAGTAGTTAGGATTGTATATTACTGCGTACAGGTGTAAATAGCCACAAAGATTGAACTATATTTTTGTACTTGTTTATTTGTACAGTCTCCATCCAAGTTTGTTCCCTTTTCCCCCTTCCCAATTTTGGATCATGGGATGACCTGTTCCTGGGCCCAGGAGCTATTTTTTCTAAATTTCTCAGCTGGGGACCAGCTGAGGTTTGGTGGGGGGTGAGTGTAGCTCCCTCTATGCTAGGTAGGTGTTAGAGAGGTTTTTGCTAGGTGAGGCAAATTGAGTCACGCCTGACTTAAATGCAGGCCTGATTGTTTTGATTCTGGGCAGGGGAGTGGCTCAGGGAGAGCTGGAGACTGGAGGAAGGAACACCCCTTGGCTACTCCTCCCCTGATGGGCTGGTGACAGCTACTCAGGTACTCTGATGGGCTGATGACAGATACTCGGGTACTCTGATGCTGGTGACAGGTACTGATGGGCCTGTGACAGGTACTCTGATGCTGGTGACATGAACTGATGGGCTGGTGACAGGTTCTCTGATGCTGGTGACAGGTACTGTTGGGCTGGTGACAGGTACTCTGATGCTGGTGACAGGTACTGTTGGGCTGGTGACAGGTCCTCTGATGGACTGGTGACAGGTTTGGGGGCAATTGGGCACATCACTGTACACTTTTCTTTCAGGTCTCCTCCTCCCCAACAAACTTGTTGTCATTTGTGACTGGCTGTGATTGGACACAGCCTGCCATGTGTCCATTTCATTGGCTCTTTACCCTGATCGGGGATGGGCTGTGTCCCAGGTACACACCCAATTAAGATGGGTACTCTGATGGGCTGCAAATAGGTACTCAGGTATTCTGATGGGCTGCAGATAGGTACTCTGATGGGCTGCAGATTGGTACTCGGGTACTCTGATGGGCGAGAAACAGGTACTTGGGTACTCAGATGAGCTGGAGATGGGTATTCAGGTTTTCTGATGGGCTGGTGACAGGTACTCGGGTACTCTGATGGGCTGGTGACAGGTACTCGGGTACTCTGATGGGCTGGTGACATGTACTCTGATGGGCTGGTGACAGGTACTGAGGGGCTGGTGACAGGTATTGATGGGCTGGTGACAGGTACTCTGATGCTGGTGACAGGTACTGATGGGCTGGTGACAGGTACTCTGATGCTGGTGACAGGTACTGATGGGCTGGTGACAGGCACTGTTGGGCTGGTGACAGGTACTCTGATGCTTTTGACAGGTACTGATGCGCTGGTGGCAGGTCCTCTGATGGGCTGGTGACAGGTTTGGGGGCAATTGGGCACATCACCGTACACTTTTCTTCCAGGTCTCCTCCTCACACACTGAAGAAAACCCGGAAACGGCACTACACCCGTTTGTTGACATTTGTGACTGGCTGTGATTGTGATTTCTTTGGTCCTTTACCCTGATCTGGGATGGGCTGTGTCTCAGGGACACACAGAATTAAGACAGGAGCTTGCTGGCAAAGGAATATAAAGGTTAGTTTACCTCAAAAGAAAAAAAAAACAGCGGCATGGCATATAATAACATATTAATGTTGGTTTAAAGTGATTGTAAAGTCTCATTTTTTTCCTATTTTTCTGTGATCCTAGCCCCTCCCTTCTGTTCAGTGCTTCCACAGCAAGCAGCTTGCTATGGGGGCACCCAAGCCGAGTCACAGCTCCCTGTGTCTATTCAGACACCGAGCCCCAACTCGGTCCCACCTCGGTCCCACCTCTGTCTCTCCTGATTGGCTAGCTGACAACGGCAGCCAATGGCTCAGCCAATCAGGAGGGAGAATCTCAGATGGCTGAGACACTTGTGGACATCGCTGGACAGAGAGGGACCTCAGGTAAGTATGAGGGGGGCTGCTGCACACAGAAGGCTTTACAACCACTTTAAACTACAGGTAAGCCTATAATCTGTATAACCTGTAGGTACCCGGCATATCTCCTAAACCTGCACGGTTTAGGAGATATACTACGTCATCGCGCATGCGCAATGAAGAAACGGGCTGCCCTGCAATTTCTGCACTGTGATCGTGCGCGCGGGAGCTACGTCAGGCGACTCTGGCCAGTCAAAGTGCCAGAGTCCGTGTCCCCGGAAGAAAGAGGCGTGACGCTTCCTACTGCGGGGACAGTGCTGGTGTCGATTGCAGGTAAGTGGCACATAATAAGCTAGTATGCAATGCATACTAGCCTATTATGCTTTTACTTTGCAGGGTAATAAAGAGGAAGTAAAACCCATCAGGGTTTACTTCCTCTTCAAAGCGTTTGTTGACCCAAAAAAAAAAACAGATTCTGTTCCAATAAAGCATTATATACAGCACAGTGCTGGTGCTGTCATTTGGCCTCCTATATCACCCGAAATACCTGGCTGATCCTGCCAGTTTCTACCTTCCCCCTGTACTTTGGCCACTATATATCAGGGCTGCTGAGCCCTGACACCATTGTCTATGTACAGTATGTGCCTCCGTCATCTGCAGCTATCTGCAGCTCTCCTGTGTCTCCCTCAGTCCCCCTCCCCCTCCCCTATCTGCCTGTCAGCTCTGATTTGCTCCTCTTCCCGCTGCTTCAAAACCAACTAATCCTTTATACCAGTGGTTCTCAACTCCTGTCCTTGGGACCCACTAACAGGCCAAGTTTGCAGGATAACTGAAATACATCACAGGTGATATAATTTGCTGCTCAGTGATTGCAGTATTCTAGTCTACATCTCCCCAAGGTAATACTTAAAATCTGGCCTGTTGGTGGTTCCTGAGGACAGGAGTTGAGAACCACTTTATACCATCCCTTCTGTAACGTAAAAAGCTGTGCCTGTGCTTTATAAAAAAAAAGTTGATTTCTACCTGTTTTAACAGTGTTTTTCAGCAATCACATGACTCCAGGCTCTCTGCTCCTCGCCTCCCCTCCTCCCTGGCTGACATCAACAGGGCAATCTCGGCCCCAACTACTGGAGATAGCAAATGAGGAGAGCTGAGATCCTGGACTCATGTGATCGCTGGAAGACACTGTGAAAACAGGTAGAAATTGCCTTTTTTTGATATAGCTCATGCGCTAGGATACAGCTTTTTATCTGACAGAGGGGATGATATAATGATGAGATAGTGGCTTAACAACCACTTTAATGCATAGAATGCATTACGATAGAAAAACCTTCTGACAATCCCTTTAGGCTGGGTTCACACTGCAGTGTAGAGCTGCTCACAGCAGGGACCCGGTGCGTCCGTGTTCACTGCTTCACAGAAATATTCCTCCTCGTGCAGCTTTGAGATCTTTCTAACAGCAATCAGCGCTGGAATGGTGTATGAGCACATCCTTAGCCGCATCACAGAAAGAAAGAGCCGGGCCATGCTGTTTTACATCAGCATGTGACACAAGTAAATGTCCGCATGAGAAAAAAACAAAAAAGTTCAGCGCTAACTTACTAATCAATAACACAATAATGGTGGAGCCCTCTAATGTATGGAAATATCAATAAACTTCAATGTTACCACAATACCAGTCTCTGTGATATGTAAGGTCACATATAATACACATCAAGCTGAAAATAAGACATAAAAAATGACCGCAAACTTTGCAGGGATGGGGGGGACCTCTCCTACAGATATTTGGCAGTGGACGGTGTCCACTGCTTATCATCAGTGCCCATATGTGTAGCCTCATCAGTGCAGCATATCAGTGCTGTCTTATCGGTGCAGCTTTTCAGTGCCCATAAGCGCAGCATTAGTGCCCATTAGTGCAGTTTATCAGTGCAGCCTCATCAGTGCTACCTCAGTGCAGTTTATCAGTGCACATAATTGTGGTCTCACCTGTGCCCACCAATGCAGCTTATTAGTGCCCATCAGTGTAGCTTATTAGTGCAGTCAAACCAGTGCCAACCAGTGCAGCTTATCAGTGCCCATCAGTGCGGTCTCACCAGTGCCCACAAGTGAAGCTTATCAGTGCCCATGAGTGCGGTCTCACAGTGCAGCTTATCAGTGCCATTAGTGCAGTCTCAACAGTGCATCTTATTAGTGCAGTCTCACCAGTGCAGCTTATCAGTGCGGTCTCACCAGTGCCCACCATTGCAGCTTATCAGTGCCCATGAGTGCAGTCTCACCAGTGCAGCTTATTGGTGCCCATCAGTGCGATCTCACCAGTGCAGCTTAACAGTGCCCATCAGTGTGGTCTCACCAGTGCAGCTTATCAGTGCCCATCAGTGCGGTCTCACCAGTGCCCACCAGTACACCTTATCAGTGCCCACCAGTGCGGTCTCACCAGTGCCCACCAGTGCAGCTTATCAATGCCCATCAGTGCGGTCTCACCAGTGCCCACAGTGCAGCTTATTAGTGCGGTCTCACCAGTGCCACTTATCAGTGCCCATCAGTGCGGTCTCACCAGTGCCGCTTAACAGTGCCCATCAGTGCAGTCTCACCAGTGCCCCCCGATGCAGCTTATCAGTGCCTATGAGTGCGGTCTCACCAGTGCAGCTTATCAGTGTCTATTAGTGTGGTCTCACAGTGCAGCTTATCAGTGCCCATTAGTGCAGTCTCACCAGTGCAGCTTATTAGTGCGGTCTCACCAGTGCAGCTTATCAGTGTGGTCTCACCAGTGCCCACCAGTGCAGCTTATCAGTGCCCATCAGTGCAGTCTCACCAGTGCAGCTTATCGGTGCCCATCAGTGCAATCTCACCAGTGCAGCTTAACAGTGCCCATCAGTGTGGTCTCACCAGTGCCCACCAGTGCAGCTTATCAGTGTCCATCAGTGCGGTCTCACCAGTGCAGCTTATCAGTGGCCATCAGTGCGGTCCCACCAGTGCAGCTTATCAGTGCCCATCAGTGTGGTCTCACCAGTGCTCACAGTGCAGCTTATTAGTGTGATCTCACCGGTGCCCTCCAGTGCAGTTTATCAGTGCCCATCAGTGCAGTCTCACCAGTGCAGTTTAACAGTGCCCATCAGTGCAGTCTCATCAGTGCCCACCAGTGCAGCTTATCAGTGCCCGTCAGTGCGGTCTCACCAGTGCAGCATATCAGTGCGGTCTCACCAGGGCCCACCAGTGCAGAGCAGGGATAGATACCAGAGATCATCCGCATGACAGAGCGGAGAGCTCGGGTTGTGGCAGTCTTGTAATGTGAAAACACCGCTTGTCGTAACGTCCCGCCTCCAGGACCGACATTGTGATAGACAGCACACTGTACCAATGTCGGTACGGGAGGTGGGATGTTACAGAGATTGGCATCTCACATACATCACCTGTCAGCCGGAGGTCTCTGCTCTGTCATGTGGATGATTTCTGGTAACTATCCCCGCTCTGCACTCGAGAGAGATGGCGGGAGGGCGGTAGGGGTGGGGAGGATGGGGGCGGAGTGGGGGCGGTGCTGGCAGAGAGGAGGAGGAGGAGGAGGGAGGAGGACACCACCTCCATGGGTGGCACAGACCTGGGCTGTGAGACCCCCTCTGCCCACTACAGCGAGCAGGGCCTAAATAGAAATCCCTGCTCAGCTTGAGAGAACTACTTATGGGAAGTGACAAGACTGCTGTTTGAGAATACAGGAGGAATAGCAGCTAGCGGTCTTACAAACAGGATATCACTGGGTAATAACTGTTTTTCAGCAAGATCATCAGGCTATTGCAGAGGAACTACAGAGCTCAGAAGAAGATGGATGGCATAGTTGGTGAAGGTAGGAGATCAGCAACAAGGACACGGAAAAAAGTTTTCCCCCAGAGTTCTGCTTTAATGAAAAACATCACGGATGTACAGTATTAAAAAAAAAAAGTGGGTGGAACTCCGCTTTAAAATACCCTATATATCTGACTTCTGGGTGTATATATATATATATATATATATATATATATATATGTGTATTATTAACCCCTTATAGTAGTGATTATCTGCTATTTTTAAACTATAAACGGCCAATTTTCGATTTTTGTTAACCTAATTATCTCATTATCATCAGGTAATAAATGCTGCTGCTACTAAATGTCATATGCTACGCCATACTCATATCGATTATTGGATGAGAATATTCATACGAAAATTCTATGTACAGTGGAACCTTGGATTAGGAGCATAATCCGTTCCAGGAGAATGCTTGTAATCCCAAAGCACTCGTATATCAAAGCATGTTTCCCAATACGAAACAATGGAAACTCAGTTAATTAGTTCCACAGCACTGCTTGTCAATGCAGTACTATATGTGGGCAGCGATCCGGGGTGCCTGGTGTATACAATACCTTATGTGGCCAGAGTTGTGGTGGAGCTGGTGAGCCTCGGAAACCGCCGGAAACATTCGGAAATGTTCGGGAACTGTTTACACTTTCGGTATTTCAGAGTATTTCCATCGGCTTCTGAGGGCCTCCGAGGCTCACCAGCGCCTTCGCATATCTGGCCACATGCGGCATTGCATGCAAATAGGCTTAATACTGCTCGTTTTGCGAGACACCGCTTGAAAACCGAGTCAGATTTTTTTTTTTAAATGCCCGTCTTTCAAAATGCTCATAAACCACGTTACTCGCAAACCAACTGTACATTCGATGAATGGATGAATTCAAAAATTCAAAAGAGAAAAACAGAACAGAACGAAACACAAATTTTGTCTGAAAATCTGTAAAACAGCATTTTAGGTATTTTTACTTTTTTTTTTCTCCTTTGAATAAAAAATGTAATCTCTGAGTCTGATGATATGTACCAGATTCAACTTTTAATAGTATATATATCTCTTCTGTCTGTTGTTCTTAGATATTTTGTTACCTAACCATATAGCAGGTTATTCATATTTACCATGCATACTCCATATAGAAATTCAAGAATAAATTGTCTTTTATTAAACTTTACATGTTAACTAAATTATACATCACACTTTTTTGAAGTTTCTATCTGATTATTTGATAAATTGAAACAATAATCGGTCAATTAATTGATTATGAAAATAATTGTTAGTTGCAGCCCTAATGATGATATTGAAGTTTTCCAAGTAAAGACTTGGAGATTAGAATCTTAACCTTTGTATTCAACATAAATATGGGATGTCTGAAGAAGAGACACATCACATTAAACTCATATACATTTGCATAACACTAACGAACAGTCTTGCTTACACTAGGCTAAGAGCTGTCACTCTGTTCCACCCTCTTTCACAACACTTGCTTAGAAGGCTAAGACAT
>BLSH010432039.1:568511-588475 GCA_018402905.1 Glandirana rugosa
ATGGGGGGGACTGCACAGGGGGGTAGTTATGCACGGGGGGGGTAGTTATGCACAGGGGGGTAGTTATGCACAGGGGGGGTAGTAATGCACGGGGGGGTAGTTATGCACGGGGGGTAGTAATGCACAGGGGGGTAGTTATGTATGGGAGGGTAGTTATACACAGGGGGGTAGTAATGCACGGGGGGGTAGTTATGCATGGGGGGAGGATACAAGAATGTTTCTTTAAAAAATAATTAATATATATATCTCAGTTAGAGCGCTGGTTGGCGCTCAGATCACTCACCTCATGTCTCCTCTCCTCTGCTGACAAATGCAGGGGGCGGGGGCGGGCCCGAGCATGACGTCAGTCAGGAGGAGGGGAAACCCAGTGAGTCATCCAAGCGCTGTGCAGCGCTCTTAATGAGACGCTGAGGCAAAGGGGAGAGAAGCGGCTGCCATTAAACTGTAGCCCGCGGCGTGTACGGGTTGTCATGGTTCCCGCACGCTGCGGGCTACAGTTGAATGGCAGCCGCCTCTCTCCCCCCCCTCCACCGGGACGCAGCAGGACACTAATTGCGGGACACCTGGGGCTAGTTGGGGCCCCATGAGCACTTGGGGCCCCTGGGCCGTGCCCAGGTGTGCCCGCTCACTAAGACGGCCCTGCTGATGGGGGTAAAATCTTTGGTAGCGCTACCCCCGAAGGTAACCCCGAAGGTTAAGCCTAAGGTTGTCCCTGTATAGTGAAAGAAGTAGCTCTGATGGGGGTAAAATCTTTGGTAGCTCTACCCCCCAAGGTGCCTCTTGGTAATTTGGGCTCTCTATTCTGCATTTCAACTCTAAGAACAGCCCCTCTGACAAACTAAGTTAAATAAACACAGCTTGCAATATCACATAAATCACTGAAGGCAATACCATACAGTATGCACAATAACGATGCTGTGTTAGGAAACAGACACCAAACAAATTAGTTAAGGTAATTCTCAATATATTGTCACACAAGGTGATTTGTAAAGATAAAGGCATGAAAGTGAATTAGCGATGATAGTAGTGTAGTGCGATATACAGTATGATCAATAATTAGCAGTAGGAATAGAACACTATACACCAAGATCAGCATAAACAGTAGCAAGATCATTGTGAGTGCAGCAATGGACAGTAATATGTATAGATTTACTGCATTCAGGAGACTATACTGTCAAAGTGCATTAAGAGTGACTATGCTAGGCCTAGGCTAACTGGTCAGAGGTACCCTTTAAATGAATAATAGTTAGGGGCTAGAAGAATGGCTTTATAAGGGTCAGTCCTTAACTGTGTTCTTTTGCTGGCTATAGTTGGAGTCCTTTACAAAGAGTTGGTGCACTTAACAACATTCTTGATAAATCAGCATGCAGTATACAGTGAGGGAAAAAAGTATTTGATTGCCTGCTGATTTTGTACGTTTGCCCACTGACAAAGAAATTATCAATCTATAATTTTAATGGTAGGTTTATTTTAACAATGAGGGATAGAATAACAACAAAAATATCCAGAAAAACACATTTCAAAAAAGTTATAAATTTATTTGCATTTTAATGAGTAAAATAAGTATTTGATCCCCTATCAATCAGCAAGATTTCTGGCCCCCAGGCGTCTTCTATATAGGTGATGAGCTGAGATTAGGAACACTCTCTTAAAGGGAGTGCTCCTAATCTCAGCTTGTTACCTGTATAAAATCATTCTATCAGATTCCAATTACTCCACCATGGCCAAGAGCAAAGAACTGTCCAAAAATGTCAGGGACAAGATTGTAGACCTACACAAGGCTGGAATGAGCTACAAGACCATCGCCAAGCAGCTTGGTGAGAAGGTGACAACAGTTGGTGCGATTATTTGCAGATGGAAGAAACACAAAGTAATCTCCCTCGGTCTGGGTTTCCATGCATGGTCTCACCTCGTGGAGTTTCAATGATCATGAGAACGGTGAGGAATCAGCTCAGAACTACACGGGAGAATCTTATCAATGATCTCAAGGCAACTGGGACCATAGTTACCAAAAATAAAATTGGTAACACACTACGCCATGAAGGACTGAAATCCTGCAGTGCCTGCAAGGCCCCCCTGCTCAAGAAAGCACATGCACAGGCCCATCTGAAGATTACTAATGAACATCTGAATGATTCAGAGGAGAACTGGGTGAAAGTGTTGTGGTCAGATGAGAACAAAATCAAGCTCTTTGGCATCAACTCAACTCACAGTGTTTGGAGGAGGAGGAATGCTGCCTAACACCCCAAGAACACCATCCCCACCGTCAAACATGGAGGTGGAAACATTATGCTTTGGGGGTGTTTTTAAGGGGACAGGACAACTTCACTGCATCAAAGGGACGATGGACGGGGCCATGTACCGTCAAATCTTTGGTGAGAACTGCCTTCCCTCAAGCAGGGCATTGAAAATGTGTTCTGAATGGGTATTCTAGCATGACAATGACCCAAAACACACGGCCAAGACAACAAAGGAGTGGCTCAAGAAGAAGCACATTAAGGTCCTGGAGTGGCCTATCCAGTCTCCAGACCTTAATCCCATAGAAAATATGTGGAGGGAGCTGAAGGTTTGAGTTACCAAACATCAGCCTCTAAACCTTAAAGACTTGGAGAGGATCTGCAAAGAGGAGTGGGACAAAATCACTCCTGAGATGAGTGCAAACCTGGTGGCCAGCTACAAGAAACATCTGGCCCATGTGATTGCCAACAAGGGTTTTGCCACCAAGTACTAAGTCATATTTTGTGAAGGGTTCAAATATTTATATCACTGATTAAATTGCAAATCAATTTACAACTTTTTTGAAATGAGTTTTTCTGGCTTTTTTGTTGTTAAAATAAACCTACCATTAAAATTATAGACTGATCATTTCTTTGTCAGTGGGCAAACATACAAAAAAGCAGGGGAACAAATACTTTTATTCCCCTCACTGTAGATGTGGTATTGCAGTATTGAGGCCGTATAAGTATTTTGTTCTAAGTGTCCTGCTTCCAGTAACTCAGTCTCTGCTATCAGTAAGTGGATAATGTACAGTGAGTCCCTCCCACCAGTCCCTGTAATACAGCTGTAGACTCCTGTTGTAAAAAGGGGCCCCTTTGCCTCCGCACAGATGACACTGATGATCAGCAGCGGAAGAGAGGAGGGTGCTCTGGTTCCCCTGCACTAACAGCAGTATTGAGATTGCCTCGTCGGTCTGGTCTCCCACAGCACACAGGCTCAAGTGCACACATGGACTCCTACGCTGCCAAGAGGTAGAACCTGTTAGAGCAGTCCAGTAAAAGCTATTCCACAGGGGGCATAGCCAGGATGTGAAACATCTGGAGCTCTGACCCTGTCTTACCTCCTACAGCTCATACCGTGATCCCATTTGTTCTCCTAGCCCTGCAAAAGGTGCTCCTCTCTTCGTAGAAGCCAGTTCCTTCCTTTGGTATTCTTCATGGCGTCAGGTAAGTCACGATCCAAGCGCTCCTCACCCTTCCTCTTCCAAGGCCATCTTGTTCACGAGGTGTCCAGCCGGCCCGGCACCATGTCTGTCAGCACACAGACGAATGCAGATAGCAGCACAGAGCCTTCCTCTGTCCAGTACTGGCAGCAATTACAGCTTGCAAGAAATGTTTGGCAGCAAAGATTGATTTTCTTGCCACCGATATCAGCCTTATCAGGCATGACTTTTTTCCCAAATTTTGCTCCCGGGTTACTGAGGTGGAGGATTGGGTCTCTGGACTGGAGTACATGGTACCCTCTGATTCGAGGGACCTTCTTGCTCTTCAGCTCCAGGTTAAAGCTTTGCAGGAGAAAGTCATTGACACTGAGAACTGACTAAGAAGGAACAGCATCAGCATTCTCGGTCTTCCGGAGAAGGCAGAGGGGAACAGGATGGTGAAGTTTGCGGAGCAATTGCTCACTACGCTCTTCAGCCTCAGGGACATGCCACTCACGTTTGTGGTTGAAAGGGCCCATAGGGCCCCCCACACCGCCTCTCCCAAGGGTGCCACGATGTCCATTCCTACTTTGCCTCCTCAATTGCAGAGACAGGAACTGCTTTCTGGCTGCAGCTCGCACTAAAGGTGACCTGATCATCGAGAATGCCAAGCTTCTATTTTTTCCAGATTACTCTCCGGAGGTCCAGCAACGCCGGCAGTCCTTTACAGAGATTGGCAAATGTATCTGTGACAAATGTGCCAAATATAGTTTACTACTCCCCAGAAAAATCCAGGTGGTGGTTGGAGATCATGTCCGCTTCTTTGATACTGCTGCTTGCACTGAATATTTTAGCAAGTATACCAGCTCAGCTTTTGCCTGTTCTACCTCTTTCTGCATAGAACTGTTTATGTTCAGTTGACTTTTTTCATGATTTGCCCTCATTGAGCCTCTTTGCCCAGGGGCTCCGTTACCCCACTTTTGCCTAATGCCTTACACCTGGCTGTCTGCTTACTATTGTGTTCTCCTCAAACCTTCTTTATTTTTCAGGCTTCCTGGATCTACCTAGTGGTCTGCATTGGGGGCTGCAGCCAGTCTCTCCTGTCTCTACAACTTCTACTACCACATCCTTCAGGACTCCTTACTAATGTGGCCTTTGGCTATCACTAGTTAAATTTTGTTGTTCTGGGTATAGGCCCCTGTCGGCCGCTCTACTAGTTGTTATGGCAGAGGAGCTGGTGCGGGCAGGGTATGTGCTTTTGCTCATGGGAATTTGTGTTGCTTTGGTTTTTTCTTGTTATTTTGTTCTATGTCTGGTGTTAACGTGCAACTGCTCATATGATGGCCCAGTCTCTCTTCCCTCTTTTATTGTGCCATTAATCTAGACTGTTCTACTTATGGTGCTTTTAAATTCTGAAGTATGTAAAGCCCTTTAATGGAACCTGAGCATACTGAACTCCAAATTAAAGTGGGCTTTGCTTTTCCAATATTTGAAGTCCTACACAATACATTTCCTCTATTGCTGCAATCAGATCAGATCTAGACCCCACTTCCAGCTCCTCCTCTACCACCTCCTCATCCGGTCAGCGTAACACCTTCAAAACCATCTTCAGCACATCCAGGGGGAAATGACAGCAGGCTGTTTTAAAACTGATATGTTTGGGGGATAAACCCCACACTGCGCAGGACCTGTGGATGGGCATTGAACAACAGACCGATGAGTGGTTGTTGCCACTGAGCCTCAAGCTCGGCCTGCTGGTGTGCGATAATGGGCGAAATCTCATAGCAGCTCTGGGCCTAACCAGTTTGACGCACATCCCTTGCCTGGCGCATGTGCTGAATTTGGTGGTGCAGAAATATCTAAAAAACTACCCGGAGCTGCTGCAGAAAGTGTGGCCCGTCTGTGCGCGCTTTCGGCGTTCTCCCCCTGCTGTTGCTCACCTGTCTGTGCTGCAGCAGAACTTCAGGGTTCTGGGGAGGGAAAACCATTGCTTACTGTTTGACGTATGTCTCCCTCTGCTTCAATACCTCTGAAACTGCCAGAATCCTCTTCATCCTCCTCTCTTTCCTCTTGTGTGTTCTGTGGCATAGCAACGATGGTGTCTGCATAAAATGGGACTTGAGTGGAAAGGAAGTCCTCCTCTTCCTCCTGCTGCTCTGCATCTAGTGCCTTCTCCATAATGCCACGCAGAGTCTGCTGTATGGAGACGTGGGGGCACAAAAAGTTGCAGCACTGAGCCCTGTCCTGCAAATTTACACTGTTAAACAACCTGTACACTCACCACTTTACATTGTAGCAAAGTGTAATTTCTTCAGTGTTGTCACATGAAAAGATATAATAAAATATTTACAAAAATGTGAGGGGTGTACTTCCTTTTGCGAGATGCTTTAAATGGCTTGTCAAGCATGTGGTACCCAAATGGCTGGTGTTTTTGCCACGTTTGATGTGCTTGAGACAAACTTTGCAAATAGCAACAGTGCGATCGGCTGCACATGTACTAAAAAATGCCCAGACAGCTGAGCTGTGGGAAGTGGGCTGGGAGATAACAGCTCCACAATGTGATGGAATAGGGTGGCTGCTCTCAGGTCTTCCATGATGGCTGCCTCATCGGGGTTGTGACTCATCCTCACTTTCCTCCTCTGCTCTATCTGGCACCCAAGTCACAAGTTTAACGCCATATATTTCATTGAGTTACTGCAAGTTTAATGCCATATAGTTCTGTGCATTACTGCAAGTTTAACTCCGTATAGTTCATTGCATTACTGCAAGTTTAACACCATATAGTTCTGTGCATTACTGCACGTTTAATGCCGTATATTTCATTGCGTTACTGAAAGTTTAATGCCACATAGTTGTGCGTTACTGCAAGTTTAACACCATATAGTTCTGTGCATTACTGCAAGTTTAATGCCATATATTTCATTGTCTTACTGAAAGTTTAACTTGCAGTAACGCACAGAACTATATGGCTTTAAATTTGCAGTAACGCACAGAAATATATGGCTTTAAATTTGCAGTAACGCACAGAACTATATGGCGTTAAACTTGCAGTAATGCACAGAACTGTATGCCATATATTTCATTGCGTTACTGCATGTTTAATGCCATATAGTTCTTGTCAGGAAAGGCAAAGTGTCTGCAGAATGAGAATGCCTGTTCTCCATGTCCCTTTAAGAAGAGGTGCACAGCGCATGCGTGTGCGGGAACGAGCAACCAATGCAAATCCAGGTGCGCATGCGCGTGGGGATACGTGCACACAAAGGAAGCGCACGCGCCCACGTTCTTGATGATTCCTGGTGTCAAAAGGGCATTCTTCTTCCTGATCCCTTGTACCTCACTGTCTGCCTGCTGCCAACCCGGCTTGTGACCTGACTACTCTCCTGCCTGCTCCTCGGTACCTTGCTGCCTATCTGCTCTTTGACCCAGCTTGTACCCTTGATGATTCCTGGTGCCAAAAGGGCTATTTAAACAGGACTGAAACATGATACCAGAGCTGTCTGGTCTACAGCGTTTCCTGTGACCCCTGCCGTCAGTATTCCGCATATGCTGTTCCTGTGACTACTTGGATTGTCCCTGACTTATCTGCTATCTGTCTGCATCTGATCTCTGGCTTGCCTGTGACGATTCTTCTTCCTGATCCCTTGTACCTCACTGTCTCGGTACCTTGCTGCCTATCTGCTCTTTGACCCAGCTTGTACCCTGACTCCTCTACCTGCATCAGTTCCTGATCTGCCTGCCTGTGGTCCAGACTGTCTGCACTTTGCCAAGGTCATCAAATGCCTTAAATCTCTGCCAGCTGCATCTTCAGTCCTGCCAGAGCAGAGCAGCGGAGGACTATGTCTCTGAGTTCAGATGTTAGAGTTCCGACACTAACTGGAACGACGCTGCTCTGTGTTCTCAGTTTCGGCTGGGACTTTCTGAGCCCTTAAAGGATGAACTGGCCCGAGTCGGTGTCCCTCAGTCACTAGACGCCCTCATAAACCTATCAATCCAAATTGATAGGTGTCTCAGGGAATGAAGGTCAGAAAGGGCAATAGGGCCTCGCCCCACATGGATGATACCCCGTGCCCCCAGTTTCTCCAACTCCACTCTCCCAGCTTCTGCAGCAGCTCCACCAGATACATCAGAAACCATGCAATTGGGTCTTCTTTGCCCATCTCTTTCTGCTGAAGAACGTCAATGTTGGCGGATGCACAACCTTTGCCTATATTGTGGGGAGCGTAGACACTATGGGAATCTGCCCCGCAAAGCTTCGTAAGTGTCTAAGTATTGCAACCAATGTTTTGCCAGCTGTTCTCAGCAACTCTTCTCACATCACTTTACCCATTTCATTACAGCTTCCAGGAGGGAATATTCGGGTCCCCGCCATTATTGATTCCGGGGCCTGCAGCTGCTTTATGGACTTATTGTTTGCCGCCAAGCACCAGATCCCGTTACAACCCAAGGCCCAAGGAATGGGGGTACACCTTGCTGATGGGACAATTATTAACCCACCCATAACTCACGAAACGGTTCCATTACCTGCCACCATCTCTGGCGAACATCAGTTATTTTACATTTAGATGCCATCGCATCACCTCTGTTTCCAGTTATTCTCGGCATGCCCTGGCTGCAAGCTCACAATCCCCAAATTAACTGCAATCCCCATACTGTCTACAACACTGCTTGCAGAAGGACACCCACAAGCCTTCAAATTTACTATGCCTGGACTCTGACCTGGACTCTGAAGTTCGTCAGGCCTTCCCCACAGTGTATCACTCTTTCCTGGATGTGTTCAGGAAAAAAGGAGCAGAGACTCTTCCCGCTCATAGGCCATATGATTGCCCCATCGAGCTTCTCCCCGGAATTGAAGTTCCATTCAGTGGAATCTTTCCGCCAACTGAATTTGAACTTGGTGCCCTGAAGACCTACATCAATGACAATCTAAAGAAGGGGTTCATCCATCCCTCCACATCTCCAGCTGGTGCAGCCATTTTCTTCATGGAATAGAAAGACCACACGTTACGACCTTGCATCGATTACCAAGAACTGAACAAACTCACGGTTAAAAACTGCTACCCCCTTTCTTTGGTCCCTGAGCTCTTCCAACAACTCGGGATGGTAGTCATATTCACCAAACTCAATCTCCGTGGGGCCTAAAATTTGGGCCGTATCCGGGAAGGAAATGCGTCGATGACCGCTTTTTGCACACGTTTTGGGCACTATGAGTACCTAGTGATGCTGTTCGGGCTCTGCAATTCTCCTGCTACGTTCCAGCACTGTATAAATGACGTATTCAGAGACTTTGTAGATCTATTTGTCATTGTATACCTGGATGACATTTTGATCTTTTAACCATCCCTGGAAGAACACCGCAACCATGTCAAAAGTGTTCTGGGCTGGTTGTGGTGACATGGACTTTATGCCAAGCCCGAAAAATGTATGTTTGTACAACAGAGCATTCAGTTCTTGGGAATTATTATATCAGTCAAGGGCATCAAGATGGATCCCCAAAAAGTGACTGCTATCCTAGATTGACCAACACCCACTGACAGCAAAGGGATCCAATGCTTTATTGGATTCGCTAATTTCTACTGAAAATTCATCAAGGGATTCTCAGCTATTATTGTCCCCATCACCCATCTAACCAAACAGGACATCCATTTCCATGGGTCCACAGAGGCACAGACAGCTTTTGAGACTCTTAAGAGATTATTCACTTCAGCACCTGTTCTAAAGCATCCTGATCTAGTTCTTCCATATGTCCTAGAGGTAGATGCATCTGAGACAGGAGTTGGGGCAGTGTTTTCCCTAAGACAAGGTGCTAAGGCCATTCTGCACCCAGTGGTATTCTTTTCTCGCAAACTATCTGTAGCCGAAAGAAATTACGATGTGGGTGACCGGGAGCTGTTGGCAATCAAATCCGCACTTTAGGAGTGGCGATATTTGCTGGAAGGGGCTGCTGATCGGATCTTGATTTATACGGACCACAAGAATCTTGAATATTTAAGGACTGCTAAAAGAATAAACCACGCCAGGCCAGGTGGGCACTTTTTTTTCAAGATTTGCCTTCCACAACACATACAGGCCGGGGTCTAAAAATACAAAACCTGATGCGCTTTAGCAAATGCACAATGAGTCAGCGAATCCATCACCTCCCGATACCATCTTGCCCTCTGGGAACTTTCTGCTGCTTCAGGAAGATCTGCTGTCCCAAATCAGGTGAGTCTCAGCGGCAAGGTCGTCTCTTCAGGAGTAAACTTGCAGATGAAGGATGGCTTACTGTGGTACAACGACAAAATCTTTGTACTCGAAGAAGTATGAGTTGTTGTTCTTGGACTGTGTCATGATCACGAACTGGCAGGACATTTTGGTATCCACAAGACTTCTGAACTTCTTCAACGCACGTTTTGGTGGCTGCAAGTGGGAAATGACTAAGAAATACAGTATTTCACAAAAGTGAGCATACCCCTCACATTTTTGTAAATATTTTATTCTATCTTTTCATGTGACAACACTGAAGAAATGACACTTTGCTAGAATGTAAAGTAGTGAGTGTACAGCTTGTATAACAGTGTAAATTGGCTGTCCTCTCAAAATAACTCAACACACAGCCATTACTGACTAAATCCCTGGCAACAAAAGTGAGTACACCCCCAAGTGAAAATGTGCAAATTGGGCCCAATTAGCCATTTTCCTTCCCCGGTGTCCTGTGACTCGTTAGTGTTACAAGTTGTCAGGTGTGAATGGGGAGCAGGTGCGTTAAATTTGGTGTTATCATTCTCACTCTCTCATATTGGTCACTGGAAGTTCAACATGGCACCTCATGGCAAAGAACTCTCTGGGGATCTGAAAAACAGAATTGTTGCTCTACATAAAGATGGCCTAGGCTATAAGAAGATTGCCAAGACCCTTAAACTGAGAGACAGCACAGTGGCCAAGACCATACAGTGGTTTAACAGGACAGGTTCCACTCAGAACAGGCCTCGCCATTGTCAACCAAAAAGGTTGAGTGCACGTGCTCAGCGTCATACACCACAGGTTGTCTTTTGGAAATAGACGTTTGAGTGTTGCCAGCATTGCTGCAGAGTTTGAAGGGGTGGGGGGTCAGCCTGTCAGTGCTCAGACCATACGCCACACACTGTATCAAATTGGTCTGCATGGCTGTCGTCCCAGAAGGGAGTCTCTTCTAAAGATGATGTACAAGAAAGCCCACAAACAGTTTGCTGAAGACAAGCAGACTAAGGACATGGATTACTGGAACCATGTCCTGTGGTCTAATGAGACCAAGATAAACAGGTGAGGAGTACAAAGACAAGTGTGTCTTGCCTACAGTCAAGCATGGTGGTGTCATGGTCTGGGGCTGCATGAGTGCTACCAGCACTAAGGAGCTACAGTTCAATTGAGGGAACCATAAATGCCAACATGTACTCTGACATACTGAAGCAGAGCATGATCCCCTCCCTTCAGAGACTGGACCACAGGGCAGTATTCCTACATTCCCAAACACACCTCCAAGGCGACCACTGCCTTGCTAAAGAATCTGAGAGTAAAGGTGATGGACAAGCATGTCTCCAGACCTAAACCCTATTGAGCATCTGTGGGGCATCCTCAAATGGAAAATGGAGGAGCGCAAAGTCTCTAACATCCACCAGCTCTGTGATGTCGTCATGGAGGAGTGGAAGAGGACTCCAGTGGCAACCTGTGAAGCTCTGGTGAACCCCATGCCCAAGAGGCTTAAGGCAGCTGGAAAATAATGGTGGCCACACAAAATATTGACACTTTGGGTCCAATTTGGACACTTTCACTTAGGGGTGTACTCACTTTTGTTGCCAGCAATTTAGACATTAATGGCTGTGTGTTGAGTTATTTTGAGGGGACAGCAAATTTACACTGTTATGCAAGCTGTACACTCACTACTTTACATTGTAGCAAAGTGTCATTTGTTCAGTGTTGTCACATGAAAAGATACAATAAAATATTTACAAAAATGTGAGGGGTGTACTCACTTTTGTGAGATACTGTATGTGGAATCCTGTACCACTTGTATCCAAAACAAAAGCAGCAAAACCAAAGCCTGGGGTTTATTGAGGCCACTCCCTGTACCTGAAAGGGCCTGGAAGATGATTTTGGTAGATTTCATCGTGGAATTACCCCATCAGAGGGCTTTTCCACCATTTTTTTGGTTATAGACCGATTTACCAAAATGGCACACTTTATACCAATGAAAGGCACGCCTTCTGCCCCTGAGACTGCAAAAGCCTTCATCAAAGAAATCATAAGGCTCCACGGGGTACCAACAAATATTGTCTCTGATCAAGGGGTGCAATTTACCTCCAAATTCTGGAAGGCTTTATGTGAAATTTTGAAGATTGAGCTAACCTTTTCATCAGCATATCATCCACAAACAAATGGCCAAATGGAAAGAACCAATCAAACCCTGGAGCAGTATCTTCGCTGTTTTTCTTCTTTTTGGCAGGATGACTGGGTTCTATTATTGCCATTAGCAGAGTTTGCGTACAATAACTCTGTATACTCTGCCACCAATTAATCACAGTTTTTTGCCAATTACGACTTCCATCCTTCTTGTCTAACTCCATCTCAGAAAGCTCAGTACTAGCCGTGCACGAAATGGTGAATTTTTTCAGTACAAACAATAAGTTACTACAGGAAACAATGACAAAGACTCAAGAAGACAACAACAAAGTCTTTGACAAGAAAAGACGAGGAGAATTAAATTTGGAACCAAGCAAATTGGTCTGGTTATCCACAGCAAACCTAAAAATGGCTTGTCCATCAAGGAATTGGGTCCAAGATTTGTGGGTCCTTTTCCAATAAAGAAAAGAATCAACAGTGTGGCCTATGAGTTGGAGTTACCAGATTCAATGAGGATTCATCCTGTGTTTCATGTCACTTTGCTGAAGCCTGAAACCCCTGGTCCTTTTCCTAGTTGGAAGACCGGTCCACCCAAACCAGTGTTAGTGGATGGAGAAGAAGAGTTTCAGGTGGAATCTATTCTAGACTGCCGGAAAAGGGGTAACCGTGTCCAATACTTGATTAAATGGAAGGGGTATTGGCCGGAAGAAAATTCATGGGAGCATGAGGATAAAATCCATGCTAAGAGGTTGATTCAAGTGTTCAAAAGAATCCATCCTGGACAGCTGGCTAATGTGTTGGGGGGGGGGCAAAGTCAGGAAAGGCAAAGTGTTCGCAGAAGGAGAATGCCTGTTCTCCATGTCCCTTTAAGAAGAGGTGCATGGCGCACGCATGTGTGTGAACGAGCAACCAATGAAAATCCACATGCACATGCAGGGATGCGTGCACATACAGGAAGCATGCGCCCACGTTCTTGATGTTTCTTGGCGCCAAAATGGCTATTTAAACAGGACTGAAACATGATACCAGCGCTGTCTGGTCTACAGCGTTTCCTGTGACCCCTGCTGTCAGTATTCTGCATATCCTGTTTCTGTGACTACTTGGATTGTCCCTGACTTATCTGCTATCTGCCTGCATCTGATCTCTGGCTTGCCTGTGACGATTCTTCTGCCTGATCCCTTGTACCTCGCTGTCTGCCTGCTGCCAACCCGGCCTGTGACCTGACTACTCTCCTGCCTGCTCCTCGGTACCTCGCTGCCCATCTGCTGTTTGACCCAGCTTGTACCCTGACTCCTCTACCTGCATCAGTTCCTAATCTGCCTGCCTGTGGTCCGGTGTGTCTGCAGTTTGCCAAGGTCATCAAGTGCCTTAAATCTCTGCCAGCTGCATCGTCAGTTCTGCCAGATGCACCAGCACCAGTGTTCCTGATAAGCACTCGTGCCATTCTGCACTCCCGATCTTCCTGTCTGCTCTACCAGGGGTTCTCGTGTCAGACTTGCAAGAGGGGATGTCCCCTGCATACCAGACTCCACCGTACATGACAGTTCTGTGCATTACTGCAAGTTTAATGCCATATAGTTCTTTGCGTTACTGTAAGTTTAACGCCATATAGTTCTGTGCAGTACTGCATGTTTAATGCCATATAGTTCTGTGCGTTACTGCAAGTTTAACACCATATATTTCATTGCCATACTGAAAGTTTAACGCCGCATAGTTCTGTGCATTACTGCAAGTTTAACACCATATAGTTCATTGCGTTACTGCAAGTTTAACGCCATATAATTCATTGTATTACTGCAAGTTTAACGCCGTATATTTCATTGCATTACTGCAAGTTTAACTTGCAGTAACGCACAAGACTATATGGCATTAAGCTTTCAATAAGGCAATGAAATATACGGCGTTAAACTTGCAGTAACACACAGAACTATATGGCGTTAAAATTGCAGTAATGCACAGAAATATATGGAGTTAAACTTGCAGTAACACACAGAACTATATGCCGTTAAACTTGCAGTAACCCACAGAACTATATGGCGTTAAACTTGCAGTAACGCACAGAAATATATGGCCCAAACTCATGCTCAGGCCAAATCATTCGCTCATTTCAATTAACCACACTTCTGAGACCCTCTTTACAGGGAGGCCTAGCTCTCCTTGATTGGCATAAATATTTTTTGTCCGTCTGGTGGCTCTCCCCAGATCCTACCAACTCCTCAACTATGCTTGAGGCCCCATCTTTTGGATCCCTAGAGGCCCTGCAAGCTCTTATATTTTGAGGCCCCATGGCTCCATATTCTCTAACCCCATCTATTCTTACAACAATTACAGCCTGGAAGGCAGGACTGACATGTGAAAACTACCCTGATAATGCAGTGTCACCTAACACACCTCTCTGGAGCAATCCCTCCCTGCCTCACTTACTGTATATATGTTACCAGATCCAGCTGTGTGGGCTGAATACAAAATCAAGCACATCTCCCAAGTAGTGGCTCAGGGTTTACATGCAGCTCTCCCATGCCTTCAATAGCCAATCCTCACATGCCCCCCTCAAGCTGATACACAGTTAGAGCTTGAACAGGTGCTTAGGACAGATTGTACCACAAAACCCACTTCTCCTTCTCACATCTATGCCCATCTAATGTCAGTTTTCCTATCTCCCATGGGATACCTTAGGGCCAGGTGACAGAGTGATGTCCAGCATCTGGATAATGATAATTGGGACGACATCTGGGACCTCCCATTCCTGACACTAGTTTCCCTGAGAGACAGGTTGATCCAGTTCAAAATAGTTCATAGAGCCTATTTTACCCCTCCAGACTTCATATAATGAATCCATCCCACTCCTTGGAGTGCTGAAGATGTGGTCAGTACCCGGGAGATTTCTTCCATATCTCCTGGACTTGTCCCAAGGGTCACAGGGTTATGGTTAGACATGGTAACCATCATTACTACCTTTACATTGACCACAGTTTCACTAGCTATTGAAATTTGTTTATTGGGTCTTGTTGATAAACATATTCCTACCAGGGCGGAAAAAACCTTGGTCAGTCTCCTCCTCTTTCCTACTAGAAAGGCCCTCACCTTACATTGGAAGAAGCGCCCCCCCCCCCCAACCTTTCATTTCCTTCTGGAAACAATTAATAAACAATAACATTACACTTTACAAAGATGCTTACATCAACAGGGGTTGTCCTGCCAAGTACGACAAAGTGTCGTCCAAATGGTTAGCGAACTCTACTACTCTTTCATAGTTATTAATTAGTAGGTTATTGGTTGATACCTTCCTGCATGTATGGCTATCGACTGTTACATTTTCTCCTATGTCATGTATTGTCACTTGGAAGTTGTGCGTTTTGAATTCACAGCACATTTCACTTTGTGTTGCTCATATTTTATGGGTGTATTTCAGTTGTACTTGTTTATTTGCCCTTGCGTAGCAACACATTAACTGTTACTGTTTTTTTTTCTCTCTGTTTTAGATTGTACTTGTTTTGTACATGAAAACCTTAATGAAAAAGATTTAAAAAAATAAATAAGATAAAAGCTATTCCACCACTCCCCCTCATTGTCTTCTGGGAACTGTAGTGTAAACGGTTCCATCTACAAGACTGATGTTCTGGGTTTCAATTTCCATGGTCCTCAGTATTCTGGATACTGTCCATAGGCTTTCTTGACTATAGTTCTCTCCCTGCTGATTGGAGGGGATAGTGCAGCACAACATCCAGCATAGCAGTAGAAAGTGAAAGTAAAACTGACTGTAAATAGGACATTGTCTCCTTTTCCTGTCTACACTTTTTTTTAAGGTTTTATTTATAAATATATATATATAAAAAGTTTTTCATCAAGCTTAACACCTTCCCACCCAGCCTATAGCAAAATGACAGCAAGGCCGTGGCTTTACCTTCCTGACTGGACTTCATACGATGTCCTTCACGGCGGGCAGCGCGGCGATCGGTGGTGAGCTGTGTCCCCGATCAGGGTAAAGAGCTGATGATGTTGTTTCTTTACCATGTGATCAACTGTGTCCAATCACAGCTGATCACATGTAAACAAATGCCGGCTATTGGCAATTCCTTTTCTCAGCGATATCAGAGTCTGAGGAAAAGAAAGCCGATAACCAGCTTTCCAATTACAGGGGGCATTTACACTGATGATCAGGGCACTGATCATCAATGCCCTGATTATTAGTGCAGCCCCAGCAGTGCAGCATATCAGTGTCCATCTGTGCAGCATATCAGTGCTGCCTATCAGTGCCCATCAGTGCTGCCTCATCAGTGCCCATCAGTGCCACCTCATCAGTGCAGCCTCATCAGTGCCCATCAGTGCAGCCTATCAGTGCCCATCAGTGCAGCCTATCAGTGCCCATTAGTGAGGCCTCATCAGTGAAGAAGAAAAATGACTTATTTACAAAATTGTGTAAATTGTGTAGCACCTTCTAGTGTGTGCTACTAGAAGTGTAGTGCAGGCAAAACATAGTCTGACTCTGGGATAAACCATTGAATCCGGATCAGGGTTATTAGAGGCCAGGGCTGGATGACTCATCCTGGCAGCTCTCTGGTGCCTGTTTCTAGAATGTTAAAGAATGTTTTGGAACTAGCAGGTGGAGGTGAGGAGGAGCTGCTCTGCATATTTGGAGGCCTTCAGCCAACTCCCAGGAGTGGGCCTGGCAGGGAACTGAATGAGCCTTTTAAATATTGAATGAGCATGCCAAGAGGGAGTTTGGGTGTAAGATGGAGAAGTAGTGCTGAGGGAAGTTGTCGGTGGCTCCTGGGGGAGAGGGGTTTACCCTGGGCTGGAGCTCAGGAGGCTGGCCTGAAAGGATCCCACCACAGGAGGCAGTTGGAGGGATTCAAGCCAGAGAGGCAGTGGAGAGAGCAAGGAGAGACCATGAGTAGATCAGCAGTAAGCAGGGACAGACCAGAGGAGAGGCTGCCAGCTGTAGCAGTGCTCTTTCGAAGACCGTGGTGTGCCAAGTCTTCATCTAACCTTTCCCTGGGCAATCTCCATTTGTGTGTCAGTCAGGATTGGGAAAAAAGAAGCAACCAGGTGAGGCTAGTGGCAGCCAGGCGCGCTAGCATTTTCTGGAAGCAGTGGAACTGGGATTAGTTGACAGAGGGAAGCAGAAGGCGATGTTATATACTGTTTTACTCCATAAGTGCTACTTTTCAGTGGACTGAGTTCCTGCCTATAATGGGTTTTTGCTGACCTGACAAAAAGCGTGTTGGTTCCCTCAGGAGTGAACCAGCAGAAGCTGTGCAAAGAGGAACAACATTTGTGCAGGTAGAAGGAAGAAAAGAAGTCTGTAAATAGGGAGGAAGTGTCCCTGAAGTTGAATTGTTGTCACACTGGGCATCCCGTAATCCCTTAACTCATCCAAGTTTGCATTTTTTTTTTTTTAGGGGATGATAAAATAAGCCAAAGACCAATTTCTGTGTCCAGATGAAAGAAGGAAATGCTGTGTGACTGGCTGTGCAGCAGTGGGGAACCCTGACTTCAGCAACTCCTACAGGGGTAGTGCTACAATTCTAGAACATAAACAAAGAAAACATTTTTTTTGTTTTTTTTTTTTTTTCCAAATTTTCCGTCTTTTTTAGTTTGTTTAGCAATAAATAAAAAACCCAGTGGGGATTAAATACTACCAAAAGAAAATGCTATCGGTCAAAAGAAATGCTAAAAAAATCATATGGGTACAGTATTACATGATTGCGCAATTGTCATTTAAAGTGCGACTGCGCTGAAAGCTGAAATTTGGCCTGGGCAGGAAGGGGGTGAAAGTGCCCAGTATTGAAGTGGTTAAATCATTTGTAGAGATCCTTTGATGATAAAGTCTTGTATTTAGACTTGATCCCCTCAGTCTGGTCTCTTTGGGACCTAGTAACAAATTGAGTTTTGGTGACAGCTGATTTCACTGGCTCACTCTCATTGTTCTTCAATCAGCAAGTGTATGGGCCAATGGGTGGTCATATACAGTATCTCACAAAAGTGAGTACACCCCTCACATTTTGGTAAATATTTTGCTTGCAGATGAAGGATGGCTTACTGTGGTACAACGACAAAATCTTTGTACTCGAAGAAGTATGAGTTGTTGTTCTTGGACTGTGTCATGATCACGAACTGGCAGGACATTTTGGTATCCACAAGACTTCTGAACTTCTTCAACGCACGTTTTGGTGGCTGCAAGTGGGAAATGACTAAGAAATACAGTATTTCACAAAAGTGAGCATACCCCTCACATTTTTGTAAATATTTTATTCTATCTTTTCATGTGACAACACTGAAGAAATGACACTTTGCTACAATGTAAAGTAGTGAGCGTGCAGCTTGTATAGCAGTGTAAATTTGCTGTCCCCTCAAAATAACTCAACACACAGCCATTAATGAAAATAATAAAAAAATATCCTCACTAAAAAGCTATACAGAGCAGCAGCTGACAAAAAATTGCTTGATCAACAATTAAACATGTAAGAAAATGATAATGCAGCGCTAAAAAGTTCATAAATATAGTTCTTAAAAGGTCTGC
Organism: Glandirana rugosa; assembly: GCA_018402905.1. Lineage (NCBI taxonomy): Eukaryota > Metazoa > Chordata > Amphibia > Anura > Ranidae > Glandirana > Glandirana rugosa. The sequence goes on from BLSH010432039.1 coordinate 586,808, forward strand.
AGGTAGGAAAAGAAGTCCCAACACCAGCTCACGTGCACAGGAATCACAATCCACCAATGTGTCCAGCAAGTCTCCTTACCAGAAACCTATGGTAAAATCGCATATAGAAATCTATTTTCCTCCAAACATCAGACCAACCGAGGAGACATCCATTGCAGACACTTCGTCATATGGTAAATTTAATCAGGCAGAGCAAGCTTATAATGGAAACAACCTTCCTCTATGGCTCTCAGCGAACATATAAAGAAGAAAGGAAGCCAATAGTGAAGCCCGCCAGAGTAAAACCAGAAGCTTTTATTTAAAAATGCCTACTTACATTCAGTATAAAAACACAAGCTTGTATGAGACACCATGGTACAGGAAGCATGTTGGATGTGGAGCAGCTTCACTGATGCGTTTCATCCAATAGGATTTTGTCTGAGGTGTGGCTCCCACATACAGCACACATATTTATGACCAGGAAAACAGGAAATTAAGTGTGGAGCACATTGCCTCACCACCGGTTTGCTCCAACGGCTGGAACCGGAAGTTAAATAAACCTGTAATGCCCCATACTAATAGAGCACACCAGGAGAAGAGCCAATCATTGCAGCGGAGCGCATTGCGCCATCACTCATGCGCTCCACCGGCAGGAACCAGAAGTTCAAGTCCCTTGTAAACATCCTGGAATGCACAATGATAGAACCCACCAGGAAGTAGGCTAGTTAGGACAATAATAAAACACACAATATTCTCATACAGTGCGTATATCCAAAAGCTGCTGATTAATATAAAAAACATTCAGACCATCAAATAATAAGATAAATCAAAACATACATAATAAGGAAAGATACATACTGTACTTTAAATGCATGAGATAGAAAAAGTGCTCGATCTAGTGGGCAAAATAAGGACTGTAATACATATATCAGTGGGCAATATTTAGGGACATATAATGGCCCCAAAATGGAGGTTATTGCTCAGAGATAAAAAATAAGCACCAAACAGCGGTCAAAATAAGCTTAAGAAGTAACCACCCCCAGGATATTAAAGGAGACTGGCAAGTACAACTACCCATTATTAATAAAGCGGTTGACGTCCCAGTCAACGTTCATTCCGTGTGGCACATAGCATTTTAGGTCATAGATCCAGCGGGTCTCCATTCTCTTCTAACATGGCTGCCTTGCCAGTGCGGGGTAAATCGATCAATGGCTACAATCGAGGTTCCCGCTGGATCCCGCCTGTGATGTTCCAAGTAGAGTTGAGCGAACACCTGGAAGTTCGGGTTCTGCTGGTCCGTCCGAACTTCGGGACAAAGTCCGGGTCCGGGTCCGGACGGAACCCGAACGATCGCACGGAGAAACAGGGCTTCAAGCCTGCCTGGTCGTCTTGGGCTTGAAGGTCCACAAGCGAGTTGAGATGAACCTTGTAGTGTCCGCCCTAGGTCGCCCTTGGAGCTAACATCGGTAACTAGCTAAATGGGGCGTGACCGTTCCGTCGGTACAATCTTCTCTTACCTCTGGGCGACCTAGATACTGGATTTTACGATACACGGTGTGCCTTACTTGCAACTGACCCTGCAGTTGGCGAAATAATTATTACCCATCAACATGAACGGTCAGAGGAAATTATAGGACCCCCACCAATGAAGAATTCGAATAAAACTGGCGACAAACCACGAATAAAAAA
>BLSH010432148.1:4096-22768 GCA_018402905.1 Glandirana rugosa
GGGGCATCGTGGGTGGCCGGCGGCAATCGAAGCCGCCGCACCCGCTCCCTGGCCCTCCCCGGACACAGTGAGCGCGCCTCCACTCACTCTCACTGGGCGCGATCTCGCAGCCGCTGTCATATGACGGCGATTTGCGCAGGATCGCCACCTTGTCGCCGTCAATTGCCGATTGACGGTCGGCAAGCGGTTAATAAATACACCGTATACATACATTATTATTTTTTTTTTTCAGTTCTTGTGAACAGCTGCATATCAGTCTTGTTCTTTTGGTTCTTCATGGTGTGAGTTCTGTGACATCATATTGTGTGGGTGCTGATGGAATGCACCAAAAAACAATCAATATCTAATATAAAAAAGGGAGTGCATGATGGAATTTATTCAGTGCATTTTTTTCCATTTCGGAATAACTTTTTAGTTCAAATATTCCAGATGTAGTATTTTATATCTGTAGCATTAAGATTGCTTGGCATTCTCGTCATAACATGAGTGACAAATTCTTGTGTTCAATTTATTTAAAATAAATGGCACTTTTATCTGAATATTTTTGATACAATTGGGAGCTCTGTAAGTTCAGCTGTATGTACCTAGAAAACACAAACATTTTATATTGAAAATCGTTACTCTCTAAGGGAGAAATAGCTTTAAGTTTACTTTCAACTTACAGAAAGTTTGTGTGAAAGCACGAGAGAGAGGCAAAAAAAAAAGTGAGACCGGGAAGACCATTTTTTTTTGATAAAATATGGTGTGGACTATTAGAGGCACATTTACTTTCTTTACTGATAAATGGACTAAATGTTCATTTTAGTTACACTCCTAAGACTATTAGCCACAGCAGTTTCAATAAAACCATTACTTTACTAATGCCCCAAAAAATAAACCTAACCCACATACCTTCTTAAATTACATATATTTGCTTTGGGTAATGCTAGGTCAGGTGTTAACTTATTTTCCAAATAGTTTGTTTTAACTACGCCAATATCCTTTTGGATGGAAGGTGTCACATTGGACATTATAAAACTATAGTAGTAGCATTGCTTTTAAAACATAATGTAATATTCAATAAACTAGAGGTGAAGAAGCACAAGAGCGCTACCCAATACACAGGAGGATTAATGATAGAATATTAAAAATCACTATAACACTATGCAGCGGGGGGGATTGTTGATCTCAGGCTCGGTAACATAACATTATTCCATCAATGTATCCAAGCATTACCCCAAAGTAGCCCTACTTGGAATAGGCATTGAAACATGGCCCATTAAGTACCACTCCATCCTTACACATATTTTTATAGCGGCCAGACTCGCTATAGCCCGCAAATGGAAATCCACTACCCCACCAAGTGACTCTTATCCTCAACGACCATGCTCAGCAGGAATACTCTTTTGCAAAAGCTCACCTTAAACAAGATCTGTTCCTCAAAGATTGGCACCCATGGACAACACACCCACAATCCTCATTCCAAAGCTAACCCACATAACTGATGACTCTCAGCTTCAAATTTTCTGGATATATCCTATACTCTAAGACTTAATCTAAACAACGCTGACTAATCCAAGCAGCATAATTTCAACAATCCTTTATATAAAGGTCTGCCACCACACCTGAAATAACTACTTCAACTCTCCACTCGGGCTATACCAGTTCACCAACAATCCCTACCTGTTTCCCCCCCATTTCTAATTCCTCCTCTTCTGCCTTCCCTCTTTCATCTTCTCTACTGAAATAATATAAATATGTTATGTTTTGTTTCTTAGAACTCATATGTAACACAAATGTAGAAGCCTTACTTCAAGCAGACTCATGCCTCAATGTGACCAAAATACATTAATTATTAAGCCCAAGACACAGTTTTGTCCCCAATGGGGGTGTCAGGGCAACGATAACGCTACCTCTCACTCATACTTGGAATTATTCAGATACCCAGAGGCCTCATTGAGAGCATGCGTCTAATACCTTTATCAAGTCATACTTTACTCTATGTTCTTGAAACCACATTATCTGTTATTGCTTTTCTTTATGTCTCGTTGTATGATTCTTAAAAATTCTATAAAAATTTAATGGGAAAAAAAAATGTATCCAAGCATTCCTCACTCCATACTGCATTGATGTAATTAAGATCTTTATTTTAATCATTATGTCAATATACTAACTATACATGCCTGCTACAGAACTGCAAAACCTACATTTTATGTGACAATTAGTAAAAAAAAAAGTCAAGAGAAAACTCACTTGATAAAAAAAAAAAAAAAATCCATAATTTTGTGCAGATTTATCTAGCAGTTATAGAGCTATAGAAAAAAGTCAGTAGTTTTCTAAAATCTTTTACCTTCACGTAGGACATCAGGCTTGTACAAGTCCCAAAGTACATCCAACACCTCTGTCTTCTACTCAATAGGTCAGTGGTTCTCAACCCTGTCCTCAAGTACCCCCAACAGGCCACGTTTGCAGGTTTTCCTTCATCTTGCACAGGTGCTTTCAATCAAAGTCAATGGCTTGGTATTTTGGACTGCTATTTTATCTAAGAGAAATTCCCAAAACATGGCCTGTTGGGGGTACTTGAGGACAGGGTTGAGAACCACTGCAATAGGTGACCTAAAGTGTTTTAAATGATTTCCACCTCCTCCAATATTGAGGGAGATTCTTTTGCTCTAGGGCAACGGGCAATGTTTTCAGGTTTTCCTTTACTTTGCACAGTTGCTTTAAATCAAGTGGCCATTGGGGGTGCATGAGGACTGAGGTTGAGAACCACTGATCTAGAAGACCTAAAACAGTACTTAAATGAGTGCATGGATTCCATTCTGGAGCCTCATTATGTCACATGTATTACCATATTCCTGGATAGATTTTCTGGAGGCATTTCTGCTTTCCATGGTAGGTGGACATATTTTTAAAATGTTCAAAGCAGAACATCTCTGAGACATCCGAAGGCCAACATGTCAGAGAACATCTGCCTGACTTCAATGAAGAATTGTCATCACTTTACTGGTGCCAAGGTCAGATCCTTCATTTGCCACCAAACAAATTTCCAATACATGTGGTCATGATCCCCTGCTTCTTTCCAAGGGAAATATCATGACACCAAATGCCCAGGTGTCAATGCTTGGGTGCAGCATTAACTGTTCCCCTTGTTGCAGCCTGCACAGTACTGGAGCTGTGTACGGTATAAACCAGGACATAAAGGGTGTTTGAGTTTCCCAGATCATCATCAGTCCAAAATGTTCCACTTTCACCTTATTGCATTTAATGTCCATCAAAAGAATATTGTCAAACTTGATGTCCAGATGAACCACTCCTCTGCTGTGGATAGCATTAGCTATCTGCGGAACATAGTGCTTTACTATATCTTCATGTAAACCAACCTGTAGGAAAAAGACATTAGTCACTAGACACGAGTATTACCACACATTTGAATCTCATCTTATCTCTTGCACAGGGAAACAGAACATACATTAGCTGAATACACAAGGAGCATATTTAAATGAAACCTGCATGCAAAATGGGAGCTTCTATCAATGATGCAAGATCCATCGTAACCCACCTTACTCCATCTTAACTTTACTTCACAACCAAGTGAGTCACATGCCTAAAATAACAAGCTTATGCTCATTATATGTCCCACCAACTCAATGCACTGGGAGAGGATTCTTTACACCTCAGAAATGCTTTAAAGCAACTAAAAATAAAAATTCTAACTTTCTAAAGATCATTGCATTTTTTTGCTACAAACTTACATTTGACTTTACTATTGACAGATTTTCAGCTGGCGCCACCTCCTGGACACATACATGGCCGTTGCTGGTATGGAAAGTGATCTCATGGGCTGCAATGATGTTTGGATGGCCCCTGAAACTAAGACATTCCATTAGGAAGTCATCTTGAGTTGAATTTGCCCATTCCAGTCTTTTTTAATTCACAAATTCCTAAGATATCGATGTTCTCTTTCAAAGTTTTATTGAATTTTATATACAGGACCACAAGTGGTGATATACAGTAGAATTTGTAACAAACCATATGATTCGACAGGTGATTCAGTGGAGCGGTAATAGGAATCGAATAGAAGAAATATATTTATCAACAGAAATCATAGATGGTGGCGGCAGCTCAGTTCGTGAAAGTATTAGCGAAGGGTGTTGAATGCTTAGGTCTACCTACCTTCCAAGTACCCCTGTAGGGAACTTGCTGTGCTCTGGGTGGGAGGAGGGGGCAGTAGTCGCTACACCAGGGATGGGAGCAGAAACGTGGTAGGGAGAGTTACGAAACACTTATCAATGTGTTCAAATGTAATTAAAGAAACATGTAACCAGGTGCTCCTTTAAGGACAGGGGATAGAAACAGTAGAGAAAAGAAGAGTAGCACACAGAGAGAGAGGGTAGGGGGGTAAGGGTCCACAGGGATGGTCTATAGGACTGTTTCAGACATTGCTCATACCGGGGTAAGTGATTCACCATGAAGATATCGATGTTCAATTTTGTCATCTCCTGTTTTGACCACATCCAGCTTACCTTGTTTAAGTGATCTTACATCCCAGGTTCCTATGCAGTATTCTTCTTTACAGCATCGGACTTTCCTTTCACTCCTACTATCCACAACTGAGAGTCCTTGCGGCTTTGGCCCAGCCATTTCATTAGTTCTGGAGCTGCTTGTAATTGCCCTCTGGTCTGGGGGACTCATCTTCCAGTGTCATGTCTGTGAACCGAAATAAAAGGCTTTTATTGGCAACGATAGTGATGTGGGTTGCCATTTCCTTCTCCAGAGAATCACATTTTCTCAGAATTCTCTTCTGTGATCTGTCCCTTTTTGGCTGAGCCTACGCAGAAGGTCTGTTTTTGGGAAGGAATAAATGATTGATCTCCATGTTTATTTGTCGAAAGGCATCTTCTTCCACTTCTGTTTAGTAAGCTGTGACTTTTCAGATTTTGGTGCTAGATGTCCTGTTTGGAGAGGAACAAATAATTGTTCGGTCACCACGGAAACCTTACCTACTACTTATTTTTTATTTAGATTAGCGTCACTAATTTAGAAGCACAACTCATTCTGTAAAATTATTTCTTTACATGAATTAAGCTGCAAAATTTATCTGAACCCCGTTGTTTGGCTAGGAGAATCCATGCAATCCTGTCCTGAGCTCTCTAATGGCGTCAAAGTGGTCAGTCACCTACATCATCCTCAGGTTTTCAGAGGTTTCAGAGATCAACTCAAGAAGGTCCTTTGCAGTGTTCTTGGTCACCTCCTGGATGCTAGAAGTCATTCTGGAATCACAACATCAGAAAATACAAATTCATTTGACACTAAGCATTAATAAACAGCTTTAAACTCAAGAGAGAAAACTATAATTCTACTACTTTTAACAAGGGTATTTACAAATATACACAATATAATATACCGAATTACAAACTCCTACCACTAATAGCAATTTCATGCATTGTACATTAAGCCAGAGCATCTTCCCCTAAAGGGATATCTTCTGCCCGCAGGATCCTTGGCTCCAGCCGGAGATGGATGGACATCCGTCCCTTCCGACGAGGTCCTGTGAAGACAAAACAAAGCAACATATTACTCCAACTACCTATACATGTAACAGGGTTTTCTGTCAGGAGGGAGTTATAGCCATGCTGACAAACAATAACCTCACACATTTTCATCTTTGTTCTGTCAGGAGAGGGTTATAGCCTGCTGACAAACAATAGAGGGGGAAAAAAATGCACTGTTCGAAGAACAGGCTTCTTAAAGAATCAGACCTCACCCAGCATCCATCAACAGGAAAGTACATCCATCGGGCACAGCACAGGGTGGCACAGGGTCTAATCCTACAAAAGAGTCAGAGGAAAAAAAAACACATTCTGCAACTTTCCAGCAATCCCTGTGGCCATTTCAATGGTGGGCTGTACATTCCAACAGTCCTCTCATGCATAGTAATGTGGGTTGAGCAGTCTCCTCCTGCTGCCCCTTTCCTCCCTGATAGAGACAGCATGACTTCTTGCAGGCCATCCTGTTTTCACAACCATCACTCTCCTTTGTAGATTGCTCTCCCTAGCCTCCATTGCTTTCAAATGTTATCCAAAGTGGGCCCGGGTCTCCTCACATTCTGGCACCAGCAGAGGCTTAGGGATATGCAGATACACTCAAACCAGGTCATGCTCCCACTTTCCCCCGGGGTTCTCAATGATGTGCATGGTCTCAGGAGGGACATAAGGGTAGTCCAGACACCACTCCAGAGCAACTTTCTGCTGGAACCTGGAAAGCATGGGCAGTTCTCTGGGCTTCCCTTTTTCTGGCAGGACACAAGCATTGGGGGACCTCTTTGACCCACTGCCTGTATACAGCTGCTCTGGTCTAGTTGGCGGAGGGTCTGTTGCTGATGGGGGTTCCTGCAGCTTCTTCAGTTCCCTCATCAAAGTCTGACACATCTCCTCCCTGGGATTGGACCTCCAGGACCTGGGAACCTTCTGTCTCCCATTCCTCCTCCGAGCTGCTGCTGTGAGACGACCACTCTGCTCACTTCTCCAGGGACCCAAACTCAGCTTGAAATCTGTGGGAACTCTAATCTATGGCCCTGTCCTCACAATCCCCTTCTGGCTCATCCCCCTCCAATACTGGCCCCTTCCAGATGGGGCTAGCAAGGGACATAGGGATGGCCGGCATTTCATGGACAATTTCTGGTTCCTGCTGGGCAGTAATTGCAGTCTTCAGGTTCCCAACCAGGCCGCAGGCCATGACAGACTCCTCTTCCCTTGTGTCGGTGATATTTACAGGGGAGTCACCAGGCTCAGACTCTAACCAGCCTTTCAGCTATGATTCCAGGCCTTCTCTGGCCTTCCGTGGTGGCACATGACACAGTCCTGACTGCAGGTCCACATTGTACTGTGGCTCCTGCTGGCTGGATGCAAGCCGGGTGAGCGGTTCCCAACAATGACCACACAGGATCCATGCACTGACCACCGGGGTCAGTATTTGGCATTCTGGACACATCTGGCACAGTCACTCCATCCCCTCAATCACCCTGAGGGTACATCCTCCGCAATGCTTCAACCAGACACCGGTGTCCACTGCTGCAGATCAGGCAACCAGGTCAGTGCTGGAAACACACAATCACACTCTGCCATCTTGCTGCTCTGCCTCGTGATATCTGCTAGCAGGGAATGCTGGGTCTCCTTTAGGGTGTGGCACCGCCCCTTCACTTCCAAACAGGCTGGCGTCTTAGACAAACAGAAGTTTGTAGGCACACTGAAACTAGTAGGACTTGTCTGGGCATGTTGCTTTGCACCAATCTGATCTGTGCCTGAGCAACTGAGAGCAGATGTGTGATATGGTGTTCCCCTGCCCTACCACTGTGAAAATATAAAGTGCTAAAATGTGTAATTGATTTAATGTGTCCAAATAATATATCCAATGTGTCATAGATACCTATTATTTAAAATAACATAAGGACACCAAAAATGACAGTCTTGGGAATTACTGCGATAACGAGCCAAGTTGCCGCCTCCAATCCACGGCGGGCAGTCGGCAAATGGTTAATGGTGCACTGGGAGAGGATTCCTTAAACCTCAGAAATGCTCTAAGGTAATTACAAATCATTATAGATCATTCCATTTTTTTATACAAACTTACATCTGGCTTTACTATTGACAGAATATTTTCACATGGTGCCACTTCCTGGACAAAGACATAGTCGCTGCTGGTAATGACAGCGATCTCGTGGGTTGTAATGTTTGGTTGGTCGCTGAGACCAAGAGACATTATATATTCTATTAGGAAGTTGTCTTTTGGACTTGTCTCCTTGCTCATCAGTTTCACAGCCACCAACTCATCTGTTGGAAAGAGGGAGACAAAAAGATGAGTGTTATGGGGGGAATATAGAGAAAACTCCTTTTTTCCCCTCTGTCTCTTGATGTTCCCCACCCCCCTTCTTCCATTTCACAATTCACAGTTTACACGTACAGACATGATCTAATCTATCATTCCAATTACTAAATTCCATGTACCAAGTACTACTAGCCACCATAATTAGGATTGTAGTAAAGTATTACTTTCGTTTCTCCTTAAACACAACCCCATAGCTCCAGGGCTCTGGAAAATGACTCCCTCCTTTCTTAAGGAGGAGTTTTATAATTGTTTTTACTTATCTATTATAATTACTAAACCTATAGTCTCATATTTGGAATATTATTAACTTTGTATAATTGTTAACCTATAAGGTGACGTGTTGCAGAATATCATTAACTTTGTAACGCCCTTCATAATGACTATAAAATGTTTGGCTTAAACAAATACAAGTCAGAATAATCTTGGCATCCAAACTGTCCGTCTGTGTTTGTTTCTCATAACGCTAAGATTATTCTCAAACTGGATCCTTAAAAGACACAGGGTTGATCCAAGCCAGTCAGAACAGCAGGCCTCGCTGATACCCCAACAAGTATCATAAACTCAATGATGAAGCTCGCTAAAAACCTCAAGTTAAAATCTTGTGTAAATCTAAAGCACTGAGTTTTTTGGATCCATAATCATCACTCAAAAACTGGAGGAGTGCTTGGAGAAGTTCAAAGAATGCTGCTCCAACGTTTTTGAAATGATCTGCAGCTAAGGCAGTGGTTCTCAACTCTGGTCCTCGGGACCCACTAACAGACCAGACTTTAAGTATTACCTTGGGGAGATGCAGACTAGAATACTGCAATCACTGAGCAGCAAATGATATCACCTGTGATGTATTTCAGTTATCCTGCAAACCTGGCCTGTTGGGGGGGTCCCGAGGACCGGAGTTGAGAACCACTGAGCTAAGCGATGGTGTTGATTCTTAGATCTTGGATATCACACTTGTATCTCAGTTTAGAAGTCGAGATCCTTTAGACATCTGCTCTTTTTCTTGATATTTATCTCTGAACAGAACTAAATCTGCAGAGGCTCCCTGCAGCATTGACTATAATCTGTAAATATATTGCCTGTACATTATAGTAAACTGGCTCTTTATAGTTTGTCCTCCTCCAGCAATGCAAGGTCTATGTTCCCCCTTGTTGCACTGTCACCACAGAAACTTTACCTGCTACTTATTTTTTATTTGTTAGCTACACTAATTTTAGAAGCACAACTCATTCTGTAAAAGTATTCCTTTACATGAATTAAGCTGCAACATTTACCTGAACCCCTATGTTTGCCCAGGAGAACCTTTCTGTATACTCCTACCCTGGGCTCTTTAATGGGGTCAGTGGTCAGTCACCTCCGTCATCCTTAGATTTTCAGAGATCAGCTCAAGAAGATTATTTGCTGTGTTCATGGTCACCCCCTGGATGTTAGAAGCCATTCTGGAATCACAATATCAGGAAATACAAATTAATTTCAGCCTAGTGGTAATTCCCACTGTTTTTCAATTTTAAGCCTGAATTTTTCCGTAAGAAGCTCAATGGTCTGAGCCACAGTCAGCTCCAGGTCTTGTTTTGACTGACTGTGTATAGAGCTTCTCCATATTTGGCTGCAGAGAATATCGATCTGATTCCTGTATTGGCCATCCGGTGATGTCCATGTGTAAAGTTACCTCTTTGGTTGTTGGAATAGAGTGTTTTGTTTATAACTAGGGATGGGCCAAACCCGTTCGCACCAGAACATGCAAAACGTGCGAACACGCATACCCTTATATGCAAGTTATTGTCATAAAAAGTGTATGGGGACCTGGGTACTGCCCTAGAGGACTTGTATCAATGCAAAAATAAGTTTTTAACCACTTCAGATTAGCGCTATAGCCGATTGACGCCTACAAAGTGGATCTGAATTGCCAGGAGGTTGTAAATTGAAGTCCACTCCTTTTTGCGTGCTCCAGGTTCACTCTCGCAGCAGCTGTGTGAGCGTGACCGCGGGTCGGGCGGACTCTGTCTGCCGGAGACCCGCAATCCCTTCACGGTGAGCCAGAGCGTGGAACCACTGATGTAAACACGGCGGTTCCCTGCTCTGTGATGGGGGCATGACAGATCTACTGATCCCTGTGATCACTTAGATCTGTTATGTCTCTGTCAGCCCCGCCCCCACACAGCTAGAACACATACAGGGAACACATTTAACCCCTTGATCGCCCGTTTAGTGTTAAGCTCTTCCCTGCCAATGACATTTATACAGTAATCAGTGTCTATATTTTTAGATCTGATAGCTGTATAAATGTCATTGGTCCCAAAAATATCAGTCATGTCTGCCGCAATATCGCACTCGCGATAAAAATCGCAGATCGTCGCCATTACCAGTAAAAAAAAAAAAAAAATTGACATAAACCAATTTCCATAGCTTGTGGGCGCTATAACCTTTGTGCAACCCAATCAAAATACGCTTATTGCGATTTTATTTTTATTTTTTTTAAACCAAAAATATGTAGAAGAATATATATCGGTCTAAACCGAGGAATAAATGTTTTTTTTTGTTTTTTTTTGTTTTTTTTGTGATATTTATTATAGCAAAAAGTAAAAAAAAAAAAAAAAAGTTGTTTTTTTTTTTTTTTTTTTAAATCTTCGCTCTTTTTTTGTTTATCACGCAAAAAATAAAAACCGAGTTGATCGAATACCACCAAAAGAAAGCTCTATTTGTGGGAAAAAAAGGACATCAATTTTGTTTGTGTACAACGTCGGACGACCGCGCAATTGTCATTCAAATAGTGACAGCGCTGAAAACTGAAAATTGGTCCAGACAGGAGGGGGGTTTAAGTGCCCAGTAAACAAAGTGGTTAAATCAATAGTTTCTTCAGGAGTGATTTTAATAATGCTTAAAGTGCAACAATAAGGCCTCATATACACGGGCGTATGTTAAAAAATAAGCAAACCGTCGAGCCCGACGTCAGGGCCCCAGCAGCCCCAATTATCCCATTTTGTCTGCCAGACTTCTGGCATTAGTGAAAAAGCTTCGCAGTTTTACCCGGTCACATACCATCTCCTTGTTGGTTGTTTTGAGGCCGCAATTTGGATTTGTCAAGTTACTTACCTTGGGTTTAGGTCCTCTAGTTACCCTACCACTACTGCCCCCCATACAACCCTCTGAAACATGTTCCACGCTGGCTATTCCTGCATCTGAACTACACCCTCCCCATTTAGGTGCAGTCCATCCCGGCTAAAGATCCGGAAGCTGACCCAGTTCTCCAGGAACCCGAAACCCTCCTTTCTACACCAGCTCCTCAACCATTTGTTAACTTCCCTAATCTCTCGCTGCCTCTCTGCTGTGGCTTGGGGTACCGGGAGTATTTCTGTGACTACTACCTTGGAGGTCCTAATCCTCAATTTAGCTCCTAGGTCCCTAAAAAATTTTTTTTGGACACTGCACCTTCCTCTGACTTTGTCATTGGTGCCAACGTGTACCATGACAGCTTCTCCAGCCTCTCCCAATAATATGTCCACCAGATCTGTGATGTGCCAAACCCGAGCATCCGGTAAACAACATACAGTTTGGCGCTTCAGGTCTTTATGACAGATTTTCCCCTCTCGCCTTTTAATAATGAGTCCCCTACCACCAGAACCTGTCTTTCCTTTCCCTTGGCTTCACCCCTGCCCTCACTGGAAGGGCTTATCCCCCGGCAGCTAGGGGCGTCGCTCTGCTCCAACAACGCTGGTTCCTGACTGGTTTCCGCAATATCATGCAACGGGGCATACTTATTGGGATGTTTCAGCCCAGGACCAGCCTGCATGACTTTTTCCCCTCTACCCTTCCTAAGTGTCACCCATCGACTCTGCTCTGGTGCCTGCACCTCTTTGTCTCCACCCACCTTTGTGCTGGCCCCTGCTGGGTACGATCCCAACTCTCCTTTAGTATATGGAGTCTTCTCAGTGTTGACAGTTGATTCCCTAGATTCAGAACCTGGGCTTCCAGGGAAAAAACATGCTTACATTTTGCACAGCTGTATTTGCCCTCGATCGATGATCAAGGAACGCATACATGCTGCAAGATGTACACCAAGTCGCATCTCCACACCCGCCGGGCATTGCACCCACTAATTTAATGGGGATTGGGAATTATACACTGTCCAATTTAATGACAACTAGCTTCCTGACTCTAATGGTCAACAATCCTGCCTCTACCCCATGTACCCCTCCCCATTTACCAAAAAATAAAAAAACATCCCCTGATATAAATCCATTGGTCAATCACAACGCCTGCTGCACCCAAAAAGAACAAAAAAAGCTCCACCTTCACTGATGACCAAATGCCTCCTATGCCATTTGACAGCTCATATATATTTGAGGGACGTTCCTCTTGTGACATCACAGACCAGTGCATGTTGGGCCACCAGGTGGCCCGCCCCATAGCTATTTAAGAAATGTCAAATGGCGGGCCTGCCAGACCACAGGAACATTTGTCGCAATTGGACCACTTTCGTTTTTTATTTTTTTTTTTTGGTGCGACGGGCATCATGATTGATCTACATTGGGGGGACATTGTTTTTATTTTTTTTTATCAAATTGCATGCCAAATCGCACCAATGTCAACCTAGGCTAAAAGGGTTTGGATGAGGCACACAAACTTGTTCACTGAACCCTGTTCAATCAACACCCAGGTGTACCCACCACTCCTACTTTTATTTTTTTTGGACTTGGGATGTTAATTTGGATGCAGAGCAGCTATATGTTTATTGGCTCTATAGCATAGACTGGGATTTTGGTTTGTTTCCTTCTCTATTTTATTTTACCTTCCTATGAATATCACATTTACAGTAACACACACTATTGTTGTTCAGGAGGAATTGCAGAGTTGCTTATTTCACTGTGAGTGAGCATTCTAGATTTCATATAGGCCTTGGACCTTTTGTGTTCTTTTTTTTTACTAGAAGAGGTTTTCACAATATCATTCACTGGAAAATAAGTTATTTAAAAAAAAAAGGAAAGAGGGGGAAAGGAAAAGAGAAAACGAGCAATATCACAATTTTACTTTTGAAAAAATGCATTTAAGTATGCCCAGGACCTTGGTGTGTTTTTTTTTCGTTTTACCTAGAAGAGGTTTTCACAAAGTCATTCACTGGAAAAAAAATATTTAATAAAGATAAGAGAAATGGAGAAGATAAAAGAAACACAATACCTTCACAATGTACTTTAACCAGTTCAGGACCGCGCTATAGCCGAAAGACGGCTACAGCGCGGCTCTGAAATGCCCGCAGGACGTCCATGGACGTCCTGCCTCGTGCGCGCTCCCCGCGCGCACTCGCAGCCTGCAGCGGCGCACTTTCGCAGCCGACGCGCGCTGCGTGGGTGTGCCCGCGGGTCGGGCGGACTCGATGTCCGCCCGAGACCCGCCGATCACCTGTAGCAGCCTCAGAACGGGGAACCGCAGATGTCAACACGGCGGTTCTCCGTTCTGTGAATGGGACATAACAGATCTACTGATCCCTGTCACTGGGATCTGTTATGTCCCGACCAGCCCCGCCCCCCCACAGTTAGAACACACCCAGGGAACATTGTTAACTCCTTCACTGCCCCCTGCAGGTTAACCCCTTCTCTGCCAATGACATTTATACAGTAATCAGTGGACATTTAAATTTCTGATCGCTGTATAAATGTCATTGGTCTCAAAAATGTGTCAAAAATGTCCGACATGTCCGCTGCAATATCGCAGTACCGCAAAAAATCGCAGATCACCGCCATTACTAGTAAAAAAAAAAAAAAAAATAGTAAAAATGCCATAAATCAATTCCCATAGTTTGTAGACGCGATAACTTTTGCGCAAACCAATCAAAATACGCCGATTGCGATTTTTTTTTTTTTTACCAAAAATATGTATTAGAAGATATATAGGCCAAAACTGATGAATAATTTTCTTTTTTATATTTTTTTTGGATATTTAATATAGCAAAAAAGTATAAAATATTGTTCTTTTTTCAAAATCATCACTCTTTTTGTTTATTTATAGCGCAAAAAATAAAAACCGCAGAGGTGATCAAATACCACCAAAAGAAAGCTCTATTTGTGGGGAAAAAAATGATAAAAATTTTGTTTGGGTACAACGTCGCACGACCGCGCAATTCTCATTCAAAATGCGACAGCGCTGAAAGCCGAAAATTGGTCTGGGCAGGAGGGGGGTTTAAGTGCCCAGTAAGGAAGTGGTTAAACAATGTAATTAACTCCCACTCCTCAAGACTGACATCCACCCATCAAGACATTTTGATATTTTCTTAACTCCTCCAGTGTTGTCAGTTAATGCCAGGGATTTAGGAGCTTGCTGGGTTTCTGGCAGGATCAGAAGTTTATTTTTCTGTAATGGGAAAATTCAAGAGTACAGGAGGAGTAACTTCTCATATATGTGAAAGTTACATCCCCTATGTACCCAGCATGGTCTTGACAAACCTCCGGGGATAGTACAGACTTGCCATCTAAAAAATATAAAGAAATATTGTTGGAGCAAAGTAAAGAAACGTATCTGTTAACAGCAGACATGAATATGAAATTAATATTAAAAAACTGCACATGGTCAGTTCTGAAAGATTTCCTCAGAGAATGACTGACTATCCTGCAGTAAATAATGATATATGAAATGCTAAACATTTATAAGGTTATAGACACGGACTACATAGGTGTTTTGTGTAAATTAGAAAACAACCATAGAATAGTGAATCTTCGTTAATACAAGAATGAACAAAGGAATAAAGACCTAAATCATACAGAAAGGAACCTTTCTTTACTAGTTCTACTCTTCTAGAATGATTATAACTGAACTCAAGTTCCTATGAATTACTGCACTATATATGTAATAATTGTTCTTGGCAATTTCATATTGAAATTAATCAGTAAATCATTTAAAATAAATTATCACAAAATAATAATATCATACTCCTCAATAGTCCTGCTATTACCAGTGTAAGCTAGAAGACCTTTCATATCAGATTCTAGTTTTGCTTTAATACTCTTAACTGCAAGGCTTAGCGCCACCATTCTGGGAAAGGATAACAAAAGTTATGTATCATTGGCACACCTCCCCTACTTTCTGAGATGAAATTGAAAGACACATAACACAAAGTATGTTCACATAGAATGTGCCCGTGCCGTGTTCACAATAGTTTAAAGGTTGGATGAAAGATTTACAGGCGGTCCCCAGGTTACAAACAAGATAGGGACTGTAGGTTTGTTTGTAAGTCTGAACAGGTACAATTTTTAAGTGTAGCTTCAGCCAAAACAAAAATTTTTAAGCTTTTTGGATAGCATAGGGAAGGGTTAACACCCCTGTAATGTTTGTTTTGCTGTCTGTTCAGAAGATTTCACCTCACTTCCTGTCCCAATGATAATTGGATTTTGAAAATTTTGGGTTGTTGTGGAAACAAACCTTGGTGATAAAGCTTCAGTGGAGACGCATTTTTCCCATAATAACTCTTACAGGAGTGAATTTCCCTTCCTAGGGGGAGATTTCATCTCACATCCTGTTGTCTCCCTCCGTTTGTAAGTAGGAGTCGTTCATAAGTCGGATGTTTGTAACTTGGAGACTGCCTGTACTCCTAAACAAGATTATTGGTAGTGAAATCGTACATTTCTTTAGAGATCTGTATATCAGAAGGGGGACAACTGAGGAGGACGGGGATTTAGTTCCAAAAGATGGGTGATCTCTCTGTATGCTTTGGATGGAAATTCCATGCCTTTAGTAACACAGGAATATCAGTGATGGATATAGAGAGGAGTAATGACTACACACTTATTGAAGAACTGCTAGTGTGACATGACCCTAAAAGTTTTAACGGATTACAAAATACATATAGAATATTATGATCAAATTATTTCCCCAAGAAAGTCACATACCTGAGAAAAGCTGATCCTATGTGAAGTTGTTGACGCACCATCACTCACCAATTCTTGGTTACCCAATGTCTACCTCGGCACCAATATGTAAGGAAAATTCATCATCAAATATAATTGGGGCCTCTGGCATGTTGCCCTTCTGTGGCTCTGGAATCATCTCAGACTGAGATCCAGAAGTGTTTGTGGTCAGAAGGTAAGACAAGGTCTGAAGGTTGATGAGATGGAGACGCTGCTCTGTGATGTGTTCAGGTGGGAAGCCAATGTTACCTCAGACTGGCCTGAAGAAATCTTTTCAATGGAATCATCTTCCTATTGTATTAAAGTAGACTCTGGAGTCTCTTCTTTGAGCTTTCACTCAGGTATTTAAAGACTTCAGAAGTTTTACTCCTTTTGGTGCGATCAATTGCCAAAACATCAGTAAACATTCGTTGTATCCCAGCAGGAACCTTTTTCCATGCTTCTGGGGGATTAAGAAATGGTATGTGTAATTTATGTTCCTAGAACGCCTGACGGTGCTCCCTGTATGTTGGGCCTCTGTATGTGGCCAGGCTGTGGAAAAGTCTCACACATGGTATCGCCATACTCAGGAGTAGTAGCAGAATGTGTTTTGGGGTGTAATTGGAAGTATGCATATGCCGTGTGTGAGAAATAACTTGTTATGACAATTTTATGGGAAAAAAAATCTTCATTTTGAAAGAATTGTGGGAAAAATTACAACTTCAAAAAACTTGCCATGCCTCTTAATAAATACCCTGGAATGTCAATATCTACTTTCTAAAAAGGGGTAATTTTGTGGTTATTTTTCCTGCTTTCCTAGCATGCTAAGGTCTCAAGAAATGAGATAGGCCATCAGTACATTAGTGGAGTTGAGCGAATACCTGGATGTTCGGGTTCGTTGGTGTTCAGCCGAACTTCACGAAAAAGTTCGGGTTGGATGCCAAACTTGACCCCGAACCCCATTGAAGTTAATGGGGTCCCCAACTTTTTGGCACAAAAATGACTGTAAAAAAGTCCTGGAAAGTGCTAGAGGGCTGCAAAAGGATTTTAGAACAATAATCTGTCCCTCTAAGCAGTAGACTCTACCTAGTCCAGTCAGATCGTTCTGTAATGCAGGGTGAGATGTTATTTGATCTGCATTCTGTCCCCAAAAGCAGTAGTAGTAGTAATCTCTACCTAGTCCACAATCAGATTGTTCTGTAATGCAGGATGAGATTTTATTATATCTGCAATCTGTCCCTCACAGCGCCGACAGCATCCTCTCCTAGCCTAGAGAGCATGTGACATGCAGCTTATAAAGAGGCTGGGTCACATGATGCACTGGCCAATCACAGTCATGCCATTAGTAGGCATGGCTGTGATGGCTTCTAAGGGCAAACCAGTGAAATGCTTTTTGATTGGCTGCCCTGCAGCTATTCAACAGGCGGGATCAAATACCCGAACCCAGAACCCAAACTTTTTTTCAAATGTCCAGGTTTGGGTCCGGGTCACGGACACCCCAAAGTTCGGTACGGACCCGAACTTTACAGTTCGGGTTCGCTCAACTCTATACATCAGGTGTGATCAATTTTCAATGATTGCCACCATAGCTTGTAGACTCTCTAACTTTCACAGAGACCAAATAATATACAGTCATTTGGGTTATTTTTACCAAAGATTTGTAGCAATATACATGTTCTCAAATGTATGAAGAAAAAATACCAATTTGCAAAATTTTATAACAGAAACAAAGAAAAATGCATGCTTTTACATAATTTTTGGTCTTTTTTTTTCCTTTATAGTGCAAAAAAAAAAACACCCCAGCGGTAATTACCACCAAAAGAAATCTCTAGAAAAGGACAAACATTTCATATGAGTACAATGTTGCATGACTGAGTAATTGTCATTCAAAATGTGAGAGTGCTGGAAGCTGAAAATTGGTCTGGTTAGGAAGGGGGTTTAAGTGCCCAGTGGTCAAGTGGTTAACTGAGATTTTACAATGTATTTTATCTCAATTGAAGAAAAACTTGTCAGCACTAATGTTAAGGGTGAAACTTTGGTTCAAAGGCAGTGGCTTTGATGTGCAAAATATCACGCCAGTGAGAGTCACTTAGTCTTGTCCTCATGCGGTTCTTGTTAGGCCTCATACACAGGGACGTTTCTTAAAAAATAAACAAAACGTCTGGCCCGACGTCAAGGAAAAAAAAATCGTCATTTTTCGGCGTTATGCATCGGCGTTAGTGAGCGTCGGCGTCAATAGGCGTTTTTTAAAAAAAATCACCCCTTTGCTATTTTTCAACCTAAAAACGTTGGCATCAAAAAACGCCAGTCAACGCCGGTACAATATTGGCGTTTTGCGGCGTCGGCGTCAAATGCCAAAACGTTACAGCCTCAGACTGCGATGGCCGTGGGTTCTACTTTCAGCTGAAACAAAACAGATGCGCCTCTAAGAGTGACAGTATTAAAACAAGGATTTATTGAATGACATGAAACTACTCACAAGGGTGGTAGAGGACTGGGCATTGCAGTGTAAGCCACTGCTGGCTTCTTTGTGGAAGTCCTGCTAGTGCTGGGGGAGGAGGGTCCTTCGGTGGGTCCCGGGGATTCCTTCTCTGGAGACAGCGGTCCGATCCTACCAGTTCCAGTTCCTGCCGGCGGTTTAACCACAGCAACGGCGACGCATTTGCGGGGCTCCGCCCCTTCTACAGGCCGTAAGTGCTTCATTCGGGAGTAGGGCACATTTATGGGAGAGAGGGGCACTACTGGTCTGTGCGCCTCCCTTATTGTACTTCAAACCCTCGGATAGTGCCGGACATACTTAAATAAAAGATGAATTGTGCGCAATGAGCTGGGACCACTCGTATTATTCAAAATAATGACAAGTGGAAACTGTTTAGTGGAAAACTATTAAGGACTTTGGAGGGAAGTGTGGAAGGGGGGGGGAAGGGGGGGACAAAGG
>BLSH010432148.1:36343-51381 GCA_018402905.1 Glandirana rugosa
ACTCAAAGCAGCGGTATGTGAAATCTCTAATTTCTGCTATCTGTCCTCAGAGCAACAGCACAGACAGCAGTAGTAAAGTAATCTATCTCAGGATGCAGGATCAGGTCTTAAAATGGCTAAAATCTGTCCCTCACGCCGTCAGCTACCTTTCCCTATACTAACCCAAGGAGCATGTGACTGCAGCACTGTGACTCCAGCTTATAAAGAGGCTGGGTCACATGATGCACCGGCCAATCACAGCCATGCCATTAGTAGGCATGGCTGTGATGGCTTCTAAGGGCAAACCAGTGAAACGCTTGTTGATTGGCTGCCCTGCAGCTTCTCAACACGTGGAGTAAAATAGCAGAACCCCGGACCGAACCCGAACGATTTTTGAAATGTCCGGGTCCGGGTCCGTGCCACGGACACCCTAAAGTTCGGTACGGACCCGAACGTTACAGTCCGGGTTCGCTCAACACTACACCCTGCACATTTTTGTAAATATTTTTCTCTTTTCATGTGACAACACTGAAGAAATGCCACTTTGCTACAATGTAAAGTAGTGAGTGTACAGCTTGTATAACAGTGTAAATTTGCTGTCCCCTCACGGAGCTGGTGGATATTAGAGACCTTGCGCTCCTCCACCATTCGTTTTGAGGATGCTCAATAGAGATTAGGTCTGGAGACATGCTTGGCCAGTCCATCACCTTTACCATCAGCTTCTTAGCAAGGCAGTGGTTGACTTGGAGGTGTGTTTGGGGTCGTTATCATGTTGGAATACTGCCTTGTGGCCCAGTCTCCGAAGAGAGGGGATCATGCTCTGCTTCAGTATGTCACAGTACATGTTGGCATTCATGGTTCCCTCAATAAACTGTAGCTTCCCAGTACCGGTAGCACTCATGTATCCCCAGACCATGACATTCCCACCACCATGCTTGACTATAGGCAAGACACACTTGTCTTTGTACTCCTCACCTGGTTGCCACCACACACACTTAACACCATCTGAACCAAATAAATGTATCTTAGTCTCATCAGACCACAGGACATGGTTCCAGTAATCCATGTCCTTAGTCTGCTTGTCTTCAGCAAACTATCTGCGGGCTTTCTTGTGCATCATTTTTACAAGAGGCTTCCTACTGGGACGACAGCCATGCAGACCAATTTGATGTAGTGTGCGGTGTATGGTCTGAGGAAAAGCAAGGAGAGAGGCACCTCTAAAGTGTAATATTAAGACCACTCTTTAATGACACATGCAAATTAAAAACTCACAAGATGGAGAACAGGGACAGGCACATCAAGCAAAGGGTCTCCAGTGAAGATGATCTGGTCAATCCAGTCCTGAGATGGAGGGTAGCCGTCAATGTAGACTGTATGGGTCACAGACCACTCCAGATGATTGGGAAGCCAGCCGGGCAGTGAACTCGAGCGAGGCTTGGTCCGCAGTGGAGAGACAGCACAGGGGAATGATGTCATAGGAATGTGACGTATTTTGTGGACATGACGGCTACGTTGTCCTGATAGCCGTGCCCCTTCTTCAGACAACAACACAATTTGTAACTGGAGATTATCTTATAAATGACTGGGGGCGGGGCCAGAACGGCGGGGTCACATTATTATAAAACCCACTTACAATATATGCAACAACATCGATAGACATAAGCATGAAGCATGTAAAAAAACGAACTAGATACAACATGTGTTAGTGTCTGTTTCGTGGAGGAGAAAAGATGAGACTAGAGAGAGAAAAGGAAAAAGAGAGGGACAGAAAGAGAAAAAAATTAAGGAATGACAATCAATCATCAAGGACCAGGACTAAAATGTATAAAAAAAAAATATATATATATATATATAATGTGAAAATTGGGAGTGCGATGTAATTGATATTCTAAAAATAGAAATCATGTATGTACATTATTAATTATCATTAGTCTGATAGACAGAAGATAGGTGGAAGGTATAATGACACCTGTAAGTCAATTACATAAACCTAAGGATAGCCACCACCTCTACCAAGGTTCTTAAATTAGGCTGGAAGGATACCATATGTGCGGCGGGGTAGCTAAAAAATACATAAACTAATAGGATGCCCCAAGATGAGGAAGGGCAAAAGAAGGAAGGGGGTGTCAAGGAGAGTGACAGTAGGTGATAAATGGTAGTGACTATATAGTAACAATGTAAGATAAGAGATGAGCATGTTGGCAGTATATACAGTCCCTGACAAAAGTCTTGTCGCTTATCTATTTTGTAGAAACACCTGCTATTAACCTGACTTTTAATTAATCAATTGGTGTTAGAAATCGCTCATATGAAAAGCTAAAACCCTCCCAAATGATGTTTAATGCACTGAAATAAATTCGTTTCACTGAAAAAAGATTTATCATTTAATCAAGACAGAAAGGTCAAATTTTGGCAAGACAAAAGTTTTGTCGCCTATACAGAAATTGAACAAATATACTGCAAATGCAAAATTTAGTAGTGGTGCTGTGAGATCCAAATGTAATATCTTGTATGACTTCCATGAGTTTGAAGGACTGCATCCATGCGGTTTGGCAAGGATTCATACAATTTATTGATGAGGTCATCAGGAATAGCAAAGAAAGCAGTCTTGCATGCCTCCCAGAGTTCATCAATATTCTTTGGTTTCGTCTTCCATGCTTCCTCTTTCATCCTACCCCACATATGCTCAATGATGTTCATGTCTGGTGACTGGGCTGGCCAATCCTGGAGCATCTTGATCTTCTTCGCCTTGAGGAACTTTGATGTGGAGATGGAAGTATGCGATGGAGCACCATCCTGCTGCAGAATTTGGCCTTTTTTATGGTTGGGAATATAAGAGGTAGCTAAGATTTCTTGGTATTTTAGATGATTGATGTTGCCTTCCACCCTGCAGATCTCTCGCACACCCCCATACTGGATGTAACCCCAGACCATGATTTTTTTCGCCACCAAACTTCACTGTTTTCTGGGTGAATCTCGGATCCATGCGGGCTCCAGTAGGTCTCCTGCAATATTTGCGGTGACTGTGGTGTAATTCAACAGAAGATTCATCTGAAAAATCCACCTTCTGCCACTTTTCCAGCGTCCATCCTTTTAGCAGGCTGTGGGCCTTGGCAAATGCCACACGGTTTTTCAATTGTCTTTTGTTTAGTGCTGGCTTCTGGGCACTGATTCGACCATGGAGGCCATTTTGAGACAGAATCCGACAAACTGCTCTGGTTGACACAGGAACTTCAGGTGACCAGGTCTCGTGGAGCTCTGCTGCATTGGAAAATGGGCTGACCTTGGATTTTCAAGCCAACAAAACGGTCCCCTCGAGCAGTTGTCTTGCAGGGTCTGCCTGACCTGGGCTTGCCAAAAATGTCTCCAGTCTCTTCAAATCTTTTTTATCCTCTGTACTTGACGCTGAGACACATTGAAGGTGTCGGCCACATCAGCAGTGGATCTGGTCTTCATCCTCTTGATAATCAAAACTTTAGTCTCAGGGTGAATCTTAGGCATGTTTGCAGACGTCTAGTTGATGTGAAGGTCTAGTGTACTGGGGTTCTTTTTATACACACCTGAGACCTAATTGATCCATTATTAGTCACAGGTGAAGCTCATATGACAAGGCGACAACACTTAGGTCTTTGCAAAAATTGACTCAATGGGCTTTACCAAGCTGTGAATATTAGAATACTTTTTGACGGTTTCATTTTGCACTGAAACGTTATTACAAAAGCTGTTGGGATTAAAATGAGCCATTTATTGTAAAAAAAAAATCTTGATTAGAAATATATTTTCAGCGGCACTTCAGGTCAATTTGTACACAAGTGACAAGACTTTTGTCAGGGACTGTATGGTAACAATGTGAAATGGTAAAAAATGAATATACTAGGAGTAGATCATGATGGTGAGAATTCAACCATCCGCCAGAAGGAGAGAGGGAGGGGACACTGAAATTAATAAAAAAAAATACATAAACGTGCATGAAAACAGTATATCTGGGCCACCAGGAATGAGCAAAGGTGAAAAGTTGGAAGATTACAGAATGGTGGCTATTTCTATACATTCATTTAAGCCACCACGTGAGAGGGCATCAAGGGTATAGATCCAAACGGTCTCACAGGCACAGAGTCTTTTGAACCGCTCAGCTTCCAGAAGTGTATTGGGTATTTGCTCTATAACAGAGTCCTACTGTAGATTTCTTGCGTACCTCCAAGAAGTGTTGGCACACTGTGGTGGTCTCTGCCCTCTTCTATAAACCTTCTATGCTCACCAAAGCGGCATCTCAAAGGGCGTATGGTGCGGCCCACATAGATGAATCCACATGGGCAAGTAAGCCCACATACTACAAAATCAGATGAACAATTATAGAATTATTCTAGTAAGTAAGTCCTGCCCTTCGTGCAAAAGGATTTTTGTGCATGATGCACAAAACGACAGGTCTTGCATAGGGCCTTGTGGCACTGATACATGCCCACCAGCGGTGCCAATACTGGCACCGATGGTTTGGTTTTAATGTCTATAACTTGCTGGGGGCAATCTTACTTTTTATGTTATTCCTACTTTAAAGTTGTTTTATCCCTTGTAAGATATGATGGGGGTTAGTATTACTTCTTGGCTGGAGATCTTCAAGGTCCCTCAACACTAGGGACTTGAATGCCTCAATATGGTGATTGCTACTATTTTGAGGGTTGAACACCGACTTATTCCGCAACCCGCTATCTATCCGTTGGTCTGTAGTGACTCTGGGAATAGGGTAGGCTGGGTGCGTCAAACAATATTTTTTCAGATTTAATTTTCGGATATACTTCTGTGCATCGATATATACATCAAATTTATTTAGAGGCTTCTTAGGAACACACTTAAGGCCCCGATTCAAAATGTTTAATTCCTTCTGGATCAGCTACACTTGATTGTATATACCCTGGTTTAATTGTCTCCTCTTCTTTTCTTTGGATTGCTTTCACCGACCAGCCCAACACCCTCTCTTTCATTGTGGGTGGGGGGTCTTTGAGAATGTTCATAATCCTGTGGCCACTCCCCCCTCATATTTTAGGGGGGTTGGGTGGGACATCTGGTAGGACCTCCCCTCCCTCGCTTTCCTAAAAAAGGACTATCTCTATATGGTGGGGGTCCATGACTCAAAGATTGAAATCTGTTATAGGTGGGGACGCCATATTGTTCATATCCCCCTTCCCACCTTGGGGTCCTGGGGGTATAGGTCCTATACTGGTAAGGGTTTCCTTCTCCTGGGAGTTTCAAGGACTCCCATGCGGCCTTGACAGTGATTTGGGTGGAATACACCTTTCCCACGATGAGGCCTCTTTGGGGTTACGGTAGACAATGCCCCGGTTTCCTTATTTGTTCTAGATTTGGGCCCTTTTTTCCCCAGTCCTCTCCATATTGGTAGTTGGTCCCTCTATTTTTAATATTAACCACTTTTCTCTGCACCCCTGGGTCGTCCGCAGCACTCCCACTTTCTGGAATAGCTTAATTTCCTACTTTATTAATAGAATTTTTCCATAAGTATATGCAATTTGTGCCAAAATCTTGTTGGTCCCTTTTTAAATTTCTTAACGTTTTTGCTTTTGAGTCTCATGATCTATTCAAGTTTTTTTATATTACTATTAAAATCCTTAATTTCTTTAGAATCTATCCAAGGATCAAGTTTAGTCTGAATTTCCTTAATATTGGCCTGTATTTTTTCAAGCTTAATCTTCTTCCTTTTTAAAACTAGGACCTGCAACTCTTCCTGCTTTATTAAACAATTCCATCCATTCATGTATATATTCATTGTCATTGGGACCACCTCCCATCTCATACTCCTAAATAGCAGATTTTCTCTCAAATAGTGTTCAAATGTAACCACATCCCAACCATGTCTTTATTTGTTTTTCTAATAGGTGGTCTAATTTTCTAAATAAAGCATTGTGATCTTCCGCAGTCTCTGCTGACACCGGATTCACAGGTTCAGTGGAGAAAATTGAGCTCACATCAAGCTGTCTGTTCACAAGGAAATTGATAGCATCCATGGCAGCAGATAGTTCTTAATCATCAAACAATTAGCAAAATGGAGCCAACTTTATGTATGCCTATTCCCCAGATCATTTAAATCCATTCCACAGTAAATATTCACACTTAATATAGATCAAATAAAAAGCTGCTACTTATAATATCCAACAAAATGTCACATTAATCATTCACACAAAATAGTTATTCAAACTTTAGTGAAAGCAGCGCTAGTTCTCCAACTAAAGAGACCAAATGGTGGTATAAAGAATATATATCTAAAACCAGTCCATATAGTTCTCAAAATCATTGAGTTCAAACATAAATCTTCTTCTATATATCACCACGTGAAGTAGACGCAAGTCAAAAAGGATCTTACCTTGGCTCAAAGTCCCTATACATTGGGTCACAACCCTCCTTCTTTCCAAGGGAAGGATCCAGTCATAGCAGTGTACACCATGACACCAAAGACCCGCACATCAATGTTTTGGTGCAGCAGCAATTTACCCCCCTTTGTTTTATGCTGCACAGTTTTGGAGTGGTGTATGGAATAAACCAAGACATTGATGGTGCTTGAGTACCCTGAAGCCTTGTGAGTGCAAAATCTGCCATTTTCATAACATTACATTCAAAGTACATCAGCAGAATATTGTCCCAATGGACCATTAAGTCCAAAGCACTTGCTATCTGTGGAACACAGCATTTTACCATATCTTCATTTAAACCAACCTGTTGAAACCTGTGTGTGATGTTTACTTGTATCTTTGTTTGGAAATGTAATACCTTACCTTACTTTTAACTAGGTTATGAGGTTTGTACGATTCCCCAGAGTACATTCAAGAAGTCTGTCTGTTGATTTATTAGGTGCACATTTGGGGTTATATTCTTTCCACCTCTTATCCAATAGTAAGCGAGACTGTCCCATGATTTGGAAGAAGACACGGCAGCAATCAATGAAGCTCCATAATGGACATCATTTGCTCCTAATGCCATATGTATTATTGTACTCCTAGTTGGGTTTTCTGAAATAATTTCAGCTTTCCATGGCAAGTGAACATATTGTACAAAGTCAATGGCAGAGTACCTTTTACAGGCATCGGGGACCTAACATGTGCCAGAATATTTGCCTGACTCCAAGAGAAAACTTCCTTCCACTTTCCTGGTGATAAGGCAAGGTCCTTTTTGACTTGCCACCAAGTTAAGTCCCTATACATTGGGTCACACAGTCCTCCTCTTCTTTCTAAGGGAAGGACCCAGTCATAGCAGTGTACACCATGACACTAACAACCCACACATTAATGTTTGGGTGCAGCAGCAATTGTTTCCCTTGTTTTATGCTGCACAGGTCAGGAGCTGTGTATGGAATGAACCAAGACATTGATGGTGCTTGAGTACCCTGGAGCCTTGACAGTTCAAAATCTGCCAATTTGATTACATCACATTCAAAGTCCATCAGCAAAATATTGTCCCAGTGGGCAATTTCTTTACTGTACATTAAGTCCAATGCACTTGCTATCTCTGGAACGCAGTGCATATCTTTGGTTCATATCTTCATTTATACCAACCTATAAAAGTCCCTATACATTGGGTCACAGCCCTCTGCTTTATGTTAATTAAATTCTGTATAAATTTGCATTTAATTTTGTATGTGTTGAATATGTATGACACACGGCTCTAATAATGTTTTCATTACATGTTTGCATATTTTTGAGTCCAGGTTAGAATTAGTCTGCTGTTGTGCCTTTTGTTACCATACAAGTACAATTCTAATATTTGATACCTTTGTAATTGTGTATAAAAACCTTCAATTGCATCAAATAAAACACCCGTAAGAAGACACAAGGCAGCATTAGATGAATCTCCAGAATGGACATCATTTGCTCTTTATGCCATATGTATTACACTGTACTCCTAGTTAGTTTTTTAAAAACATTTCTGCTTTCTATGGCAAATGAAACAAGCAAAGTCCCTATACATTGGGTCACAACTCTGTTTTACAAGGCAGTGACCCAGTGCTAGCAGCGTACACCATGACACCAAAGGCCCACACATCAATGCTTGGGTGTAGTAGCAATTGCTCCCCTATGTTTTGGGCTGTGCAGTTCCAGAGATGTGTATGGAATGAACCAAGACATTGATGGTGCTTGTATATATTGGAGCCTTGTGAGTCCAAAATCTGCCACTTTGATCACATTACATTCATAGTCCATCAGCAGAATATTGTCCCAATAAACCAAAAGCCATGCTGTTGTCATAGAGTCAGTATGGGGTTTAACATTGTCTTGCTCATTTTTTTTTTTTTTTTTTAATCTGTAAACATCTGAGACCGGTTGCTGGAGTTTTGGAAGATAAATGTTGTCCCACTCTTGCCTGATGGGTTTCTAAATGCTCAACGGTCCTGGGTCATCTTTGTTGTATTTTTAATTTCAAGATATTATATATTTTCATCTGGTGAATGGTCTGAACTGCAAGCAGGCCAGTTAAGCCCGAGACTCTTCTACTAGGATTCCCTGCTGTTGGCATAGATGCAGTATGTGGTTTAGCATTGTCCTGCTGAAATGTATGCAATCCTTCCCTGCAAAAAACCTCTGGATGGAAGCATATGATGATCTAAAGCCTGGGTAGATCTTTCAGCATTGATGGTACTGTTCTAGATGTGCAAGCTGCCCATTCCATATTTACGAATGCCCCCCATACCATCAGACATGCAGGCTTTTGAACTGAGCAATGCTGACGGTCTCTCTCCTCTTTAGTCCAAAGGATACGGCACCCTTGGTCTGAAGATAGACTTTAGGAGCATGACTAGTCATCAATCCCCCGATCATTGCTGACATTTCCTTTTGAAGCTTCTATATACCTGGCTGTCCTATACAAGTCTGGTTAGGTTTTTACTTAGCTGTCCTACACAAGTCTGGTTGGTTTTTACTTGTCCTACACAAGTCTGGTTGGTTTTCCTTGTCCTACACAAGTTTGGTTGGTTTGATTCAAACAAGATCTTGCCTGAAAGTAGGGATGAGCCTATGGTTTAGACCATTCAGGAGTTATGACAAAATCTCGAACTACTGCCTATTCGGTCCCCCATTCATCGGGAGCCAAACATCATATTTAACAACCATATAACATAGATACATGGCAGAAATGTGGCCCTCCTGCACCAGATCATGTACCTAGTACGGGATCTGGCACACCCGGGAAGGGTGGGGGGGGGCGCGTTGCAGGCAACCCGGCTATACTGTGTTTTTACACAGCAGATGCACCACCGGTACCTGCCAATCATTTAGAACACACAGGATAGGGCTCTGCCTGTCAGCAGGGAAGTAAAGGATTTACTTTCCCCACACAGCAGGAAATGAAATCAATTACTTTCCCTAGTAAAAGCACCTCACTGTGAACACATAAACCCTGGCTAGGCAAACATTTAACCTTTTGATTGCCCTAGATGTTTAACCCATCCCAGCCAGTATCATTGGTACAGTGACAGTTGCAGGATTTTACACAGCAGATGCACCACTGGCACCTGCCAATCATCCAGCACACACAGGACAAGGCTCTGCCTGTCAGCAGGGAAGTAATGGATTTACATTCCCCACACAGCAGGGAATTAAATCAATTGCTTCCCCTAGTAAAAGCACCTCACTGTGTACACACAAACACTGGCCAGGCACACATTTAACCCTTTGATTGCCCTAGAAGTGTAACCTCTTCCCATTCAGTATCATTGGTACAGTGACAGTGCATATTTTTTAGCACTGATCACTACTGTATTAGTGCCACTGGTTCCAAAAAGTGTAATTTTAGTAGCTGATTGCCTGCCGAAAAACTGCAGTCATGCTATAAGCCACTGATTACTAGTATTAAAAAATACACTAATTCCAGTATATCATATACATAAACCACAACATAAGCGGCGCTAAAATATTATCAAAAGTCCATATTGCAGGCACATGAATGATATTCAAACACAAATGGTTTCCTCTGAGGTGTTGATTAAATAAAGCATCCTGTGATAGGTGAACGTCCTTAACCTATATAAATGGTCTTAGAATCCTATAACAGATGGGTATGTACTTCCACCGACCACCACACGTGTGCATGCAGGTGCCCAACTTCCCCCATAAGATGGATCCTTACCACAACTCCATGCTAGGCACTCATCATGCTCTAGCTAACACGTTAGGTAGTGCTAATCCTGCACTTCAGATTACAAACTGTAGTGTATATCCTCCAAACCGTGTCCATATGAAAACAAAAGGATGAAGCCGCACATAGTGTAAAACCGCAATCACTTTTATTCCAAAGTATCCAAATAATCAATGTTAAAGTGTCCCCTTGTATAGGTGGACTCTTACCAGAACTTGCAAGCACAGTACACACGTTCTAAATGTGTGGACGCCACCCGTCCTCAGACTTCTAAGAACTCCGTGGTCAGCCCTGTCCTCTCCTCACTCTCCCTCCGCCCAGCGGGGAGCTGAGCGCGCGAAACGTGTGTTTGTGAGAGTTGCCGTACCAGCCAATCACGACGCGTTTCGTCCTTCTGGACTTCCACTGGTGATTAGCTGTATGGTCCGCCGGATAACTCTACATACCCGCCCTCCTCTGTATACGTAGATTTAAAGGGAACTCCCGTTTTTCTTATGTACTACTTTGCAGAGGAAACACGGCGTCAACACTGACAAGTAAATGATCGATACACATGAAAATTAATCTCATTCATCTTAATCATTCTTATCTCATATAAAAATGCATATCTCATATAAAAATATGCATATACAATGGAACATAAATAACTCCATATATCTCCCTATTAAAGTGTTCAAACATGGACAAAATTAGGTTCCCTCAACAGGGCTACTTATTTCTTCTTATGTCCTTATGCATATATTCCGAATCTACAAGCATCCCAGGAGGAATCACTGATAGTGTTGAGCGAAGCCTGACTGTAAAGTTCGGGTCCGTACCCAACCCAGACTTTTCAAAAAAAAAAGTCCGGGTTCGGGTCCGGGGTTCTGGTCATTTTACTAAAAGTTCTGAAAATTGCTGTAAAAAAAGTCCAGGAAAGTCCTAGAGGTCTGCAAAAGGAAGGAAAATGGGGGTAAGGGTGGGACAAGTGCCCTACAAAGAAATGGGGACAGGGAAATAACTAAAAGCATTTTGTAAAAAAATAATTTCATAAAAAAAATCAAAAATGGAGGTGGATGTGGACCATCATTAAACTGTGTCTGAAAAGTATTAACGGTAGAAGCCATATAACTGTTCTAAAAGCATCTTCAAACTGTGTCAAAAAAGTATAAATAAGCCGGGAGAACCCATATCACTGTTCTGCAAACATCTGGAAACTGTGTGTGTGAAGCTATAGCAGAGCGAACCCATATCCCTGTTCTTCTCTCTGCTATAGTTTCACACACAGTTTCCAGATGTTTGCAGAACAGGTATATGGTTCCTCCCGGTTTTAGGTAAAGTGTTATAAACAGTTTCCAGATGTTTGCAGAACAGGTATATGATTCCTCCCGGTTTTATTTAAAGTGACACACACAGTTTCCAGATGTTTGCAGAACAGTGAATTGTTTTCTCCCGGCTTATTCATACTTTTTTGACACAGTTTGAAGATGATTTTAGAACAGTTATATGGCTTATATCGTTAATTAATACTTTTCAGACCCAGTTTGAAGATGGTCCACATCCACCTCCATTTTTGATTTTTTTAGGTTTTTATTTTTTTAAAAATGCTTTTAGTTATTTCCCTGTCCCCATTTCTTTGTAGGGCACTTGTCCCACCCTTACCTCCATTTCCTTCCTTTTGCAGACCTCTAGGACTTTCCAGGACTTTTTTACAGCCATTTTTGTGCCTAAAAGTTCGGGTCCCCATTGATTTCAATGGGGTTTGCAGTCCGGGACAAAGTTCGGGTTCTGTCCGGACCCGAACCCGGACTTTGTCCCGGAGTTCGGCCAAACCAGCAGAACCCGGACTTCCAGAAGTTCGCTCAACTCTAATTGGGAGCACTCAATGCTTTACATTCAATCCAAGACACATTTTCACATTTACTTCCAGGGAACATTCTATAAGAAATAAAAATCATTATAATGGTTTCACTAAGTTAAGAAAAAAACAAAACAAACAAAAAAAGAAACAACCCAAAAAGTGTGGAATTTTCATACTTGGTTTTATTTACATGCTGTGTAAAACACTACAAAATTAAATTGATCTTTGTTGTTATTACAGTTTTTTTAGGTCTTTTTTTATGACCTTAAGGCTTAGCAAAGTCTTCTCACAAAGCAGAAATTGGGGTTCTATGGAGCATTTAACTAACTGTTTTTAATGCTTTTTTTTTTAAATACCAATGTATCTCAAGCTCCTATAAAATAAGATGTGAATTACAGGCCGATCTTCCTAATTATTGCATACCATTAAAATTACAATCAAGGTCTCTATTTAATTAATTTTAATCAGATTTTCAAAAGCTCACAATCTGTTTCTAAATGATGTATTTAAAACAAAATTCCATTATAATTTAATAGTGCCATCTATAAAGCATTATAAATATAAATTATTTATGGACAGTTATTAAACAGATTTTGAGCATTTAAAAATCTGGTAGAATTAATTAAATTGAGGCCCTGGTGAGAAATCTAAATTGTTTTATGTCTATTTTAAGTTTGTCTTAACTCTACATGGCATAATTATTTGAAATGGTACCTCGGTAATATATGGTCCATTCATGTATTTAACATTTTCATAATGTCAAAAAACACAAATATGTGGCTTCATAGCTTATGTATAGATAAATGCAATATATGTGACTAGAATTCAGGGTTTAAATACATAGAAAAGTTAGTTGTGAACAATGATGGATTGCACACCAAAAATACATCCATTCAAAAATAACACATAATTCAAATTTATTACGGGGCTTTAAAGTAATCCAAACTTAAAAAAAAAAGAAAAACTTTCTATAAATCAGATTATATTTTCAATATCTTAAATCCATTGGGTGAACATACAGAAGACATCAGAAAATGCCAAAATGTAACTAGGTAAGATTACTTTATAAATGTAAGTATATAGATTTTTTTTTTATCTAATGGGTAAATAGTCCAGTTAAAAACAAAAAGAAACATGATTTTAAATGAAATTATGTAGATTTTTTTTTCAATACATTGGGCTTTATTGTATTTAACAATATGATAATTACAGCAAGAACAAAGAGAAAAGGATAGGAAATACAATTCATGTTTAACTAAATGTATCAGTTTTGCAATATTTTAATATTGTAACGCTGATCATTGTAAGAAATGGCAACAGTAAATAAATACATGAATCGTGCCTCCATGGATATACTGAAACCTCCTAGTCTAGATTTCTCTACTACTGTGATATCAAATGCAGTAGAAGAGTGTGGGAAATATGTTTGAGGTGTGATGGATTTAAATGCCATTTTAAATTTAAGAATAGAACAAAATTTTAATTTTATTCGAAGAAACAAGCAGAAGGTTGAAATAATGTCCAATGATGCGACTCATGGACAGCCCCAATCCACAAGTCAAAATTAGAAATGATTATCTGCAAAGGTAATAAATATACAAAATAAGCCAACATACATTATTTGCAAAATATAATGGTGAAAAATAGTTAATGTTAAATGACCTTTCTTAATGCTTGGGGTTTTCCTTGGCATATATTGCTCATTGCATACGTGTCAATGTGACATGATTTTTTTGTTGACCTTTTCTTCAAACTTGCCACCAATAAACAGATGCAGCCATTTATGATCTGCAAAAACAATTTTATGATAGTGGAACCAGAATCAAACAATGGCCAAAAAGCATGCAATAGAAACATCCTAGTGTTAGTTATCAATTAACCAAAGTTTTTGAAATAACTCGGCTTTCCAGCTCATTTCCTGGTTTAAGAAAAAGTCCACCATTGTCAAAATTGGAATATGGATCAATTTTCAATATAAGTATATATCCTGCTATGTTTCTCCATATCTCCAGTGTGTAACTATAAAGGAAAGTAAATACATTTTTATTAAAGAACATATAAACACATTAATAGTCTTTTTTTGTTAAGCATACCTTAAATTGTCAATGTTAACCATTCCTTTCTTTATCTGTGATTTGGGCAACTTTGCCTTCAAAACCTACAATGGTGAATGGTCCCAAAAATGTTATCTCCTCCCCTTTCCTTTTTTTTATTTTTTAAAAGCTTTGTCTCCTATGTGGTAAATGTTTATTTGTAAGCCTACATTTCATTTTGTATAATTTTGTTTGCTTCCATTATGTTCTTTTTAACAATTTCAGATACATTTTTTTTTTCTCTTAGACCCCTTTCACACTGAGCAGATCCGCTCCGAGTTGTCTGCCAGCTCAGCGGGAGATCGCGCCGATGATCGGCGCTGAGCCAGAGGATGTCCGCTAGATGGATGGATGAACGTATCGCCCATATGTCTATTTTGAGCCGATCATGACGGATCGGATGTGAGTGGCCCCTCCTCGCTAACATCCGACTGCCCATAGAGGTCTATGGGTGGCCCGCTCGGATCCGTCTGGAAAACTGAGTGACAGGTCCGAGCAGTCCGATTGTGTGACAGGGGCCTAAAACACAATCCCTCTGAAATTTCTTCAGTGGCCACAGCTCCTTCTACCATTTAGGCCTCATACACACGGGCGTTTTTTGACGCCGGCGTCTACTGACGTTTTTTTCTGCTCCCCATGTTAGTCAATGGCCACATAAAAAACGTCGGCGTTTTTGATGCAGTCATCTGCGGCCGCAGTTTTTTGCGGGCACACATACTCCGGATTTACCATCTTCCTCGACACCGGTGACTTCTTTAAAGTCTCCCTAACACAAAATCCGGGGACAGTGTGTTAGCCTGACGAGCCTGGACAGTGAGTCAAAAGGTCTGCCTAGGCTCGCCCGGTGGGTATCTGGAGATACCCGTCAGCCTACAATCGCTCCTCCCCGGTGAGTGTAGGCTAGGCAGTACTAGCCGAGTTTTATCTGTATACCCGCTATGCAAGTAGGTAGGTAGATCGCCTGTAGGAGACCGAGTCGCGGCTAGTAGCCG
>BLSH010432148.1:54886-73926 GCA_018402905.1 Glandirana rugosa
ACGCGCCAGCACGCTTCAACATGGGTTTGTTTTAAACGCAGGAAAAAAAGGGTGTTTATCTCGAAATAAAACCACCATAAACTAGGGGAGACGCAGTAAAGACTAGCGGCGATATTTGTTTTTTTCTCGCTGTTAAAACTTTTTTTTTGTTATAAAAAATGAAAAACGATATTATTTATAGGTTTTTATTTTTTATTTTGTTTAAATAAGTAGTCAAAACCGGCTATAAATAAGAAGATGTATAAAAACCATTTTTTTTTTTTTTAGCGTTAGCCGCAAATAACTAACCCAACGCGTTTTCAATATCACGGATGTTTGATACCTGTAACTAAATACCGCAAAAATAAATAAATAAAAAAAATGACCATTTACCGCCGCTAGACGCTAAAAATAGCCCTGACGCTATAACCCCGCCTGTACAGTCTGTAAAAACTGTGTAAAAACCCTGGTTACCGTAAATATGTCGCTAGTCTTTACGCCATAAATCAATGTCCATAGTTTGTAGGCACTATAACTTTTGCGCAACCCAATCAATAAACGCCGATTGCGATTTTTTTTTTTTTTACCAAAAATATGTAGAAGAATAAATATCGGCCAAAACTGATGAATAAATTTGTTTTATTTTTTATTTTTGGATATTTATTATAGCAAAAAGTAAAAAATATTGTTTTTTTTTCAAAATTGTCGCTCTTTTTTTGTTTATAGCGGCGATCAGAAATGACGCAGAGGGGATCAAATACCACCAAAATAAAGCTCTATTTGTGGGAAAAAAAGGACGCAAATTTTGTTTGGGTACAACTTCGCACGACCGCGCAATTGTCATTCAAAGAGCGACAGCACTGAAAACTGAAAATTGGTTCGGGCAGGAGGGGGGTTTAAGTGCCCAGTAAGGAAGTGGTTAATTTAATTGAGAAAGCAATGTTATAGGTTGGTACCTACGATAGGATGTACTTTTACTGAATTTGGGCATTTATTCCTTAACCAAGGTAGGACCATAAGGGGGATTGATGTAATAGATTGTTCAATGGGTATCCAACTCTTTACTCCTTTTATATTTTTACACCATTCTAGATAAATGTTCCGCTTGGTAATATCGAGTTGGATCTGAGAATCCTATACCCCCATATCTTTTAGGCATAGTAAGCGTGTCTGCCTTGATCCTAGGTGGGCAGTCCGCCCATAGTAATTTTATGAACTCTCTCTTTGTTTTAGAAAATGAGTTTGAACTGTCACTGGTAAAGTTTGAAAAAGGTACAGCAGCTGGGGCAGTACATTCATTTTTAGGATACAATTTTTCAATAACCACATCTGTGTCAAGCTCCGCCATCGCCTAAGGTCACTTTTACTATTGAACAATTGTGGAAAATGTATTGAAACGTATTTTGTCAATGTGTGATAAATATTCCCTTTTTTTTCTTTTAATGAAGTCTTTATTTAAAAAAAAAAAAAAAAAAAAAAAGAAAAATATGTATAAAAGTAATAATAAAACTATAATGGTATATACAGTCAGGAGCTCGTTCTCATTATGTGTATGACTGATTGGATTAATAGATGTTCCACGTGTCAGTGAAGTCACTGTGGTGGCTGCCTCATTCCTTAGTATTAGATTAGAAAAGGAATGAACCCCCTTCGATGGGACTTTAATAGGCAGCAACACACCACACATAAATCAAATTATATAAAAAAAGTCATATTTATTTAAAATGTTTTGGTTACTCTATAATAGAGAAACCCCATACAGTGTAAAATTAAATAACATTTCTCTGTCACGGATTAAGTGGTCAGTAGTACATCACAGAATTGACCATAGATGAATGAGTGAATACGTAGCTTGGATGGTGACATAAAGCAATCCGTTGTCCAGGAATGAAAGGGGATGGTGTTCAGTGTCCCAGTGCCCAACGTTTAACATTTTGGGTCCAAATGAGGCCCTTCGTCAGGGGAGATGTTCAACGGAGTCACTCATCTATTGTGAAGCGATTGGACATGTGGTTTGATCCGTTTCTGATAGCAAAAAAGAAAAAAGCAAGAAGGGAGTATCCAGCCACCAAGCAAAATGATTTGGGAACGGGTTGAAGGGAGGGAGGGAGAGGGGGAAGGGAAAGGGAAAGATCTATTTCACAGTCATCTTTATCATAAATCATCACATCCAGTTATCAATAATAAGTAACATGAGTTACAAGGTTGTGGAGATAGAGACTGACTCACTCACCAACGATTTGCATCCAATTTTTCGGGCACCCTTGCATAAATGGCAACTTATTGGTGTCCCAGGATTGTATCATACAATGTTGGGTCGGTTATCGATCAAAAAATGCTGGCCCCTATAGGTCTAAAGAGAGATTTCTGAAGGAAGGGTCCAAATGGGTAGCAGTGAGTAACAATTATGCTACAATGTGATTAAACAGCAGTGAAGGAAAGGGGGGATAAAGAGAAGGTATTGCTTGGGAAAGAGAAAAAGGAATGGGAGGGAGAGGGATGGAGAAAGGAAGGGATAAAGAGAGAAGGGGAGGAAAGGGGGAAAGGAAAAAGGGAAAAAGGGACAAAGAGGCAAAAACATGGGACAGGCCATGGTGGTAACCCCTATGCTTAATGTGACTCGACCTACCTGTCTGCCTCATGTAGAGCCCGCTGCGCCTGCACTGTCATTTTAAATTCAAGGACTTGTTTGGCGTTTTGGTTGTTTATTTAATTTGTTGGCCGGGGGATCTGCCACCGGTAACTGTATGACCTGAGAAGGATGGAGTCTATCCATCCCAGATCTGTGAATATTAAAAATTGTCTCAGTTGATATAGTAATAAAAAGTGCTGTGCTGTAATAGCAGTATATGTCAATAGAAAGAGAAGGATAAGAGTTTTGTATAAAGGTTAGGGAGAATCCCCTATGGCTGGTGCTTCTAAGTAGGCTTAAGAGGAGTACAGGTGTCTTCCAGTGGAATGCTGGAACTGAGGATACACACCCCAGTGTGTTTGGCCAGATAAAAATAGGGTGGTGAACCTTCCTCATTGATGAGAAGTGAAACCTCACAGGTATGTTTGATGGATCTCCTCTTACCTCCTGTCCCCGACTTTTTGTCTCTCCTGGCGCTGCGCAGCCTCTAAGTGAAAGCCCGGGGATTAAATAGTGTCAGGTGTGTGACATCTGTGCGTTCGTCCCGTCATGGGCGCACAGGTCTGACGTCACTTCCCCGCATAAT
This sequence comes from Glandirana rugosa, assembly GCA_018402905.1. Taxonomy (NCBI): domain Eukaryota; kingdom Metazoa; phylum Chordata; class Amphibia; order Anura; family Ranidae; genus Glandirana; species Glandirana rugosa. The sequence continues at coordinate 58,084 of BLSH010432148.1, forward strand.
ACATGCAGGGATTGCAGCGCAGACCGACCGCCCATGGGAATGGTGGAGGGAGAGGGAGGGGAGGGTGGGGCCGGGCCACATACGTCACATGGTCAAGGTGATCAGAGTCCAGCAGATTCTCTACGTTGTCACTTCGTTCCTACACAGGCTGCCTCTCCTGTTTCTGTGTGAGCCCCTAGTGGAGATTTGAGCTATTGCACGTATATGGCTTGCAGTGGTAAGAGCAAGGGGATATGTTCGGAAAGAACTATCTGTATCAAGAGTGAGAAAATATAGAAGAATAAATAACAGAGCAGTTAATAGAGCAGGAGCTGGTTGAGAAATAATACAAGGAAGTTTATTGGCAACCATAGGTCCCGGTTGCAAGAGCAAGGGAGCAACTGTATGATTGGCAAGATTGTTTGATAAATCATTAAATAAATGTAATTAAGCCTTCTCGTATGGTACAAATTGTATACCTGCATATCGTTTGTGGCCTTCACTACTCCTACATTACATTAGTATATTATGCAGATATACCACTATATTGTGCAGATGTGCATCATACCAGCAATAGGAAAAGAGTTAATGGGACAGTCAGATAAGGGTGTGCGCATGTGCACTGACATGCGCATGCCATGCATCTCCGAGTGTATGTAGTATATGTATAAACCAATAGGGGTGGGATTGGGGATGGCCAGGAAATATAATGGCCAATTCTAGCCGTGTCCTTCCCATATCCCAGATGTATAGCCCTCCAAGAATGGTCTAAAGCTGATAGAACTGTTTAGGCCAGGTGGTGTAGTGGCTTTTAAAGCCACCTGTCACCGAGTCTCCCTCTGGAGGAGGATTTTGTCCCAATATCCTCCTCTGTTGCTGGGGTGTATGCGATCGAGTATTGTAAACTTTTTATATTGGGGAAGATTTTTTGATGTATGTCCCTCACATGTCTACCTAGGGGTAGGTCAGGGTTGCTCGTTTTCATACTGGTTATATGTCTAGATGCCCTCTTGTGGAACTCTTGTGTAGTCTTGCCTACATAGAATCCCCCGCAACTGCAGGTTAATAAGTACACCACTCCTACTGTTCTGCAGTTGGAAAAATGGGAGGGTCTATACATTTGTCCATTTGGTAATACAAAGTTATTGGTGGTATTCATGTAGCGGCAAATTTGGCAGCGGCCACACTTAAATGTCCCTTTTTTTTTACATGGGTCCCTTCTGAATGCTCCTACATATTCACTTTGGACCAGATGGTCACGTAGTGATCTGGACCATCTAAAGGTGATAGGTGGGTTTTTTGGTATTAGAGGCTTTAGGGTGGGGTCTGATTGTAGAATCGGCCAAAATTTTGATATGGTCTTTCTAATGTATTTGTGGTGTTTGGTATATGTCATGATAATTCTTGCCTGGTTGCTGAAACCATTGGTTTGTTTTCTCCCTTCCTTTGAGGTTTTTTCTCCGAAGAGTAGTTGGTGTCTACTCTTTTCCCCTGCCCTTTTATAGGCTTTCTTTAAGCATGTATTCGAGTATCCTCTTTCGAGGAGTCTGGCTTTTAGTTTTTTGGCTTCAAGTTGAAAAGTTTGCTCCGTGGAACAATTTCTGCGAAGACGCAGGTATTGCCCATAGGGAATAGATTTAATAAGAGTTTTTGGGTGAGAGCTGGTGGCGTGTAGTATCGTATTGCCTGCTGTTGCCTTTCGGTATAGCGTGCTCATTAGTCTGCCTTGTTCATCTTTTATAATAGTGACATCCAAGAAATTGATTCTTTGTTCATCGGCGGTCATGGTGAATTTTAGGTTTAGATTGTTGTTGTTTATGGCTAGTAGACATTGATTCAACACGTCTCTACTTCCGCTCCATATCAAGAAGATGTCATCTATAAATCTGTACCAGATTAAGATGTTTTCAGTCAGGCCGAGCAACGCCTCCTCCGAAAGGAACAGGTTCTCCCATTCCCCCAGGTACAGGTTGGCATACGATGGGGAACAGCATGTCCCCATCGCTACCCCCTGTACCTGGAGGAAGTAGGAGCCATCAAATGAAAAATAATTACGTGTGAGGATGAATTCAAGAGCTGATGAGATAAAGGTGTGGAGTTTTTTGTCGTCTCTGTGTGTTTGGGAGAGGAAGTGTCTGACTGCCAGAATACCCTCTTGGTGGGGGATGGAGCTGTAGAGGGCTTCCACATCCACTGAAACCAGGAAGGCATGAGACGGGACACATAGGCCCTCGAGGTTTTGGAGGAGGTGTGCCGTGTCCCAAGTATAAGATGGAAGGTTGGTTACTAGGGGGTGTAATTGTTCATCAGCATACCTACTTAGATTCTCCGCAATGCTACCTCGGCCCGAAACAATGGGTCTGCCCGGGGGTTCAATTAGATTCTTATGTACCTTTGGCAAACTATAAAATGTTGGAATTTATGGGAAGGTTGTTTGTATAAATTCCCATGTGGATTTATCAATAATATTACCCAGATAGGCTGTCAATCAGTATGTAAAGCTCTTTGTTGAAATTGTCAATTATTGACCGTGTGATTGGCTTGTACCAATCAGCATTGCGGAGAATTTTGAGGCACATCTCTTTGTATTGGATATTAGTCATGATAACAATATTGCCCCTTTTTGTCCGCTGGTTTTATGGTTAAATGGTGTTGATCAGTGAGGTCTGTCAGTGCTTTCCTCTCCCTCTGTGTTATGTTTTTAGTCATGTTAGTTTATTATTATTTTTGGCATGCCTTTCTAGTTCTTGTAGGGTCATTGCTAGAAATGCACCTACATTGGGGTTAAGAACTAGGGCAGGGAATTTACTTTATTTCTTTTTTAGTGTGGAGATACCCAATTTATTATTGGTGGTGGTATTAGTTTTCATAGTGGTTTGAAGGGTGGGCGTACCAATATCCAATTGATCAGTGAGATTAGAGGGATCTTGTTCATCCAGGAGGGATGTGAGGTCCTCTATTGCTTGAACTTCCCTTGGGGTTAGTTCAGTAGGATCTAGAACAGTAGTTTTTTTTTAGCGTAGATACTTTGAAAGATACGTTTTCTTGCAAATAGTTTGTAAGTCCTTGTGGACCTCAAAGATGTCAAAACTGGAATCTGGGCAGAAGGTTCGTCTCTTGGTGAGTAACCGACACTCCTGTGCAGATAATTCATAATCCGAGAGATTGACTATGCTTAAATTGTCTGCAATAGCAGATTGAAGTCCCCCCAGGGGTATTTCCTGTCATTTTGTTTCTGGGGGTCTGTTAGGTGATATCGGCTCGGAGGGCCCTTCACCACCTGGTGTATTTGTGTCTGTAGAGTGTTTGAAATGCCCAGATGGGCCACCGCGTGCGTTACCTGACCTTCGAGAGTGATCAGAGCCCGTCACCTGTGCAGAGGGTGGTTTGTTGATGTGTGTCGATTCCGTGATGTGTTTTTTGGTTCGGTGATTATCGGACCCCGGGGATCGCCATTTATTCTTTTGGGGTCCCTTCCGATCCTGTGAAGCCTGTGAGATGGAAGAAGATACAGAGTTTAAAGAAGAATTAGAGCCCTTGTACTTCCTCGTGCCTTAAAGTTTTTTTCCCTTCTAGTGTGTCGTGATTGTGTGTTCTTTTGCTGTGATTGTGGTTGGTGCCATCGATAGGCTTTGCCCTCTCTGAAGGCCGTTTTGTCCCTCCAAAATTTGCGTTCTTTCGTAGTGATAATCTCTCTCACAGACTGGTCAATATGGATCTTGATCCCTTCTTCCTTCTCCCTAAATGTTGGAATCTGTTTAAATGCTTCCAATTGGGCATAAACAGCATTTATCTCTATCAATTGCCAAAATTCGTTTCTGGTACTCGTCCACTAATCTCATCATTGTTTTCGTACATTGTTGTAGATTATTTTCCCATTTTTTCTTAAAGTTTTCATCCACGCTATGAAGCGTGGGGAAAATTTGAATCCTTAACCCGAAAGGGTTGATATCCTCTCGTATATAATGGTCAAAACTATCAATATGCCAAAACATTGCCATTTTTTTCTCCTCTAATTTTTCCAGTACTGAGAACATGGCTGACATTTCGGACTCCTGGGCCTCCTTGTGTCCATGATCCCTGTACTGGGTCATCAGTGTCTCAAATTCCCTGCACTTGAACATATTTCACCTCAACCTGTTTCTGTATGATTGGTGTACCTTGTTTAGGGCAGGGTTAAAAATAGGTCACTACAAATGAATGGGTAGGGGAGGGAAGGGGGAAGAGGAGAAAAAAACCCAAATTCTGAAATATTGCTATCCGATATATATTGTACAAGTTATTGACAGAGGTTCGTTTCCCATCCAGTTTGTGTGCAGCTGGAGAAGAAAGTAAAAGAGCCTCAGTTTAATAGCAATTCATCTAGCAGGTGGGTACTCTTATAGTATTAAAACCGCCTTTAATCTTCTAATTGGCACATGTGAGTCATGTTGGGTATCGGAGTTCGCTGACAGTGGAACGCAACAGAGTGCACGGGGGTGTGGGTATTTGCTACCCTGGTTATAGGATTAATAGATGTTCCACGTGTCAGTGAAGTCACTGTGGTGGCTGCCTCATTCCTTAGTATTAGATTAGAAAAGGAATGAACCCCCTTCGATGGGACTTTAATAGGCAGCAACACACCACACATAAATCAAATTATATCAAAAAAGTCATATTTTAAAATGTTTTGGTTACTCTATAATAGAGGAACCCCATACAGTGTAAAATTAAATAACATTTCTCTGTCGCGGATCAAGTGGTCAGTAGTACATCACAGAATTGACCATAGATGAATGAGTGAATACGTAGCTTGGATGGTGACATAAAGCAATCCATTGCCCAGGAATGAAAGGGGATGGTGTTCAGTGTCCCAGTGCCCAACGTTTAACATTTCGGGTCCAAATGAGGCCCTTCGTCAGGGGAGATGTTCAACGGAGTCACTCATCTATTGTGAAGCGATTGGATATGTGGTTTGATCCGTTTCTGATAGCAAAAAAGAAAAAAGCAAGAAGGGAGTATCCAGCCACCAAGCAAAATGATTTGGGAACAGGTTGCAGGGAGGGGAAAGGGGGAGGGGGGGGGGGGAGAGGGAAGGGAAAGATCTATTTCACAGTCATCTTTATCATAAATCATCACATCCAGTTATCAATAATAAGTAACATGAGTTACAAGGTTGTGGAGGTAGAGACTGACTCACCAACGATTTGCATCCAATTTTTCGGGCACCCTTGCATAAATGGCAACTTATTGGTGTCCCGGGATTGTATCATACAATGTTGGGTCGGTTATCGATCAAAAAATGCTGGCCCCTATAGGTCTAAAGAGAAATTTCTGAAGGAAGGGTCCAAATGGGTAGCCGTGAGTAACAATTATGCTACATTATGTGTATGACTGAATCATATTCATTCTTTGATACTGTGCTGCTAGAGAGGGAGAGCTCCAGGTAGACCTCTGTGGATTCCTAAAATAAATAAATAATGTAATATTATTTTAGGAGATTGAGAATAAACACTGCTAATACTTTTCATGACAAATTATTAAAACAACAATGATTTGAGCTACCGTTGATTTCAAATGTCTGTTTAACATGATGGCTAATTAAACATTGGTAGATAGGGATGTATGGTGGTTTCTTTTTATGTTTTTGGTTTTATTTTTTTTTTATACATAACTGCTTTTTTTATTATGGTCAGGACAAGAAAAATTGTTATACAATATATATACTGTATATATTTGTTTTTCTACTTACTGTAGGTAAATATACATAGGCTAAAAAAAAAAAAGACACAAGCCTGTCTAGTTCAACCTGAAGAATAATAATAAAAAAAAACATTGAAAACTTCCATATATTACTATTTTGCACTTATTTGGGCCAGAAGGATGGACATTATTGTTATTTCTGTTACCCAGCCATTGTCCTATGAGCAGAGTAGTTCATGTAGACTGTACCCCCTGCCCTGTACACAGCCAAGAACAGGGAACTATCAAATCCTCAACTTATGTTAGTAGTTTATAGTTTCTTACCAGATACTGACAGGTTTACATTTAAACAAAGCAAACTCTTGTGGCAATCATATCTTTTTTTTTTTTTTTTTTGTTTTACAAATATATAATGTGCACTATCAATAATCATATTCTTTACACGAATTACAGGTTTCATTATGGGAACAAAATAGGTGCCCTCTTCGATGGGACTTTATGAGGTTAGTGGTGTATTTTTATCTTCACTGCCATAGTCAATGATGGGGGTGAAGAAGTCCTCTTCTGGGGTTGGAGTGGAGCATTCGTTATCTGTGAGGGTGGTGTCTGTTACCAATATGATGGTGTTTCCTCCTGGACTATAGCCAGTGCTGGAGTCAATGGTGGCCAATGAATTTGGGTGGTTTTCTTCTCTTAGCTAATAGGAGACTGTAGGCAAGACACACTTGTCTTTGTACTCCTCACCTGGTCACCGCTACTACGCTCTCCCTTTTCAGCATAAGCTGACAGAACTGCAATTGTTAAAAAATAATTAAATTACAATTAGTAAAAATATATTTATTTTTATTAATTATAATATCACTATAAATATTAACCCCTTATGTTCATTATCTGCAGCTTAGCAGAATGGTTAGCAAAAGTTATACTATTTTTATCCTTCCCTTTCATCTTAGATAGTTGGGAGATATACCAAGTATGTGGGCAGAGAATGCAACCGTGCCGTGTTTTCAATAATTTACAGCAAGGGTCTCCAAACTATGGCCCTCCAGTTGTTCAGGAACTACAATTCCCATCATGTCTGTGAAAGTCAGAGTTATATAATGCCTCATGTGATGTGTAGTTCCGCAACAGCTGGAGGGCCGTAGTTTGGAGACCCCTTGGTTTAGAGGTTGGAAGAAAGGTTTAGTGTATTAAAACATTCTTAGTATTGGAATAATATATTTTTATTAAGATCTGTACATCAGAAGAGGGACAACTGAAGAAACCAGAAGAATTATGTTCAAAAAAGAGGGTAATCTCTCTATATGCTTTGGGTGGAGATGTCATGCCTTTAGTAAGAAAGTGTCAGGAGTTTGTGGTAGTGAGCTATTCTGGATCACCAACTTGGGGTTCCCTGGGGCATGGAGTCAAAGCCCCAGCCTGCTTCTTCACCAGAGCCCCTGATGGTGGGGATGGACTTGCAGCAAGCTGGAACCAGGTTACGGCCCCCAGGTACACCCAGCTGATGATGCGGAGACCACTCGTGTGTGTGCAGAGTACAAGCAGCAGGTGACAGGGAATCCAGAAGACAAGCCAAGGTTAGGGCAGGCAGCAAACAAGCACAGACGGGTAACCAAGCCGGGTCGGCACACAGGTAATCAGTCACAGTATAAACAAGAGGTAAGCATTGGGAGCTCAGAGAACAGTGACATTGCTCAGGCAATGTGGGTTACACTGAGGATGTCTTGTAAAGATCAGCAGGGTAGGAGATAAAAGTCCACAGAATAGAAGATGACACCCATAGGTGAGTACAGCCAAACCACACAGGAATCAGGCAGAGAAACACTGCAGCAAGGCGGTGAGAGTACACAGGAAGGAAACTTTGACCGTAAGTGTAAATGTTCCAACATGGACTCCTGTATAAGTGTCAACTAAAGCCTCGTACACACGCTTAGACTTCCGGACAACAAAACATCCGTTTTTTTCTTTTTTTGGATAAAAAAAACGTAAACCAGTGAGCCAGCGCACTCAGTAATTCAGGGATATTGCACAATGAGAAGATAAAATAAAATAGATAAAACATTAATACTAAAACTGTAAACAATTGAGCATCAATGGCAACATGTGAGTAGGATGCAGGGTAAGGGAATGACAACATAAAAGGATGAGGCTAAAAAAGTCAATTAAGTCCAATGGGAACTTATAGTTCCTGAGGTAAGCAGAAAAGGCAATCCACGAAAAGGGGGGGGGGGGGAATCAAAATGTTGTGTGTAAAATCACCTCTGGCCGGCAGCTCCTTAAGGTAGGGACCCTCTGAACATGTAAAAAGGAGGAAGGGCGCCAGGTCAGTGAAAGATTAAACACCACAACGTTTATTAGTAACTTACATAACTTCTTGTCAGCAGCATGTCAGGTCCAGCGTGACTCCACCAGGGCTGAGCAGCTATGGTGGGAGACAGAGGACAAACCAACAATCTGGAGGAGGTGTTTGAGAAGCTAAACTGGTCTCGGCGACGTTTCAGATCGGCCTTAAGAAGGGGGCGGAGCCTCTGAAACGTCGCCGAGACCAGTCTACCTTCTCACAGACCTCCTCCAGATAGTTGGTTTGTCCTCTCTCTCCCACCATAGCTGATCAGGTGACTTCGCTCTAGTGATGGCTGGTTACCCGGAAGTCCCTGCAGGATGGTTACATACCGCTTATAGGTCTCTTACCATCTGCCCAACCCCTTGTGGGGGTCACTGGAGGACATCTAACATTGTTAGTGTTATATCGTTCTCAGCCTGACTGCTCCTAGGTGGTTCCTTGTATTCATTGGTTATGTATTTTTTATTTTATATTGACGCATCATCACATGAAATCATTATCTAGGGTGGTCTGCATACAAATACAGCCTGTCTAGGAATGCCCACTCCTCCAGATAGATATGTACCCATCAAGACATACTGATATTTGCTTCCAAGAATCTACCCAATGCTTAATTCCCTACATTATCTTACAAATATGGTGTTAATGTTTTATACAGGTTATATGTATAGAGATATAATAAATTTTGGCACTGGTAAGTGCGCATGCTCGGAGCTCCGTGCCACCTCGACCAAGGGAGAGCTCCACGGCCGCCACACAGCGATCCCCGGATCTAGGATTGTCTGCCAGTATTGCAGGGAAGCTTGAGACCACAACCCCATGCCCAGAGGCTGACAGAAACTGCCCAAAAAGGAGGTAAATAGGCAGTTAGTTCCCAGACCAGCAGTCCAGGGAATCCAAGATGGTGGCTGCAACGCTGCCATGCGGGGAGATGGAGGAGGAATCGTCTGATTCTATAGCTGATATCCCTACCAAGGCACAGGAGGCCCCAGCCACTCCAGGGACACCACTAAACAGACTCGTGAACATAGCAGCTTCCCCAGCGTCTACGGAGTCATTGCTTGGTAGAGTTATGTGGGACATGTCACCATCCCCATTTGCACATAGTCCAATGGGCATATTGCAAGAATCAGAAACTGGGCCGGGGCCTCAATGTCAAATCTCTGATATGGGACATCTTCTTAACAGATTTTCTGAGATGCTGGCAGCGAGACTAGCTCAGAATGCAGCCCAGATAACCTACTCTATCAAAGCTGATCTAAACCACCTGGGCTCTAGGATTGATGCGATCCAGCAGATGGTGGATGAGACAGTTGCATGAGTCAATCAAAACACACATTGCATATAATCTCTACAGGAACAACTGGATGAGGCTCTTTCTAAAATCGATAAACTTGAGAATTGCAGCAGAAAGTATAACTTTTGCATTAGGGGCCAACTGGAGTCTATTGTTGATGTACACAATACAGTCAAAAACTTTTTAAAAGATTTGCTACCAGATATTCCTCCCCAGAACATGGAACATGACCGAGCCCAGAGGGCTCTACAACCCCAGCGCCAGCACGGTCTCCCTAGAGACGTCATAGCCAAACCTCATTATTACTCTACAAAGGAAGCGGTAATGAAAAAATTGCGTTCCGCAGGATCATTCTCAGATAAGGTTAAGATTTAATGGTTATAACTACATCAACAGTGAGCTATTGCTAAACTGTGCAATCTTCCTTTCCAACATGCAGCCAAATGAAAGTAAGCTAAAGAATTCCCTGGAGAGGCCCAACAAATGAATCTTAGAGCAATGAGACATGTACGACCCTGAAGTACAAACCATTGCCTGCCACTTGATAGCTAAGAGGAAAGGTGGATCTGTAAAACATCAAATGCCAAGGCAGGATTCAGGGAACTAAAACACTACACTTGTAGCACCAAGAACAACAGTTATCACCCAGCCAGGCAGGAGAAGATGGAAATGGGAATTTTCTTAATGTATAGACTGGGCAAGTTTCATAGAGTGGTCCTCCACATCTGTCTTCTGTTGGGGAGGTCGGTCCATGCAAGTGTCTAGCGGTGATATAGCTTTAAGCCCCATGTACACGCATACACACGGGCCAAATATTGACCGGTTTGACAGAAGTCGGCTGTACTAACATCAGAGAGTTAATACAGTGGCTCCTCCCAAGCTCCTCAGTTTCATTTTCATTCAGCCTGCTGGGTTGAATGAAAAAAAATACTGATAGTATGTTCCAGGCATTAGAATGGTATAGGTCTGAAACCTGAAATTACTTTTGGGAACTAAAGCTTAAGACATGTGGTCCAATTTAGGATTGTGCTTCTGTGGCCTATCATAGATAGTTTTGCCTACATTGTGGGGTGACGTCATATGACCTCCTCCCGGGATCATGCCTCATGTCCCCCCCCACTGGACTTGCTCTGGCACAATCTGCCACCTGCCATGTCCATCGTACACAGTCCATGACAGAGGTCACTGTACTGGCTCATTGCAAGTACCATGTGATCACTGTGGCCAATGACAACAGATCACATGACAGTTGTACATATTGAATAGCTTTGTTAAACTTCTTCCATTGTGTACTATTGTGATAAGCTCTGTGATTTGTAATAGTCATCATATGGAACGGACAGGGCCAATCACAGCCCATCTGTATCCTGTGATTACACAGGGCTAGTCACAATAGTAAACACTGAATAGGTAGTAAAAGGAAAAATCCTAATCACCACCCCACTGTATATTGCTTTGGTCTCTGCATTCAAAAAAATATATATATTTATTTTCACACGTACTGTTATCAGTCAATGTCCCTGATCATTGCCACCACCAGTTGTATCATGACGCTGTACTGCACTGGTGAAAGTATGGAACACATTTTACTATTTCTTTATTTTCCAAAAAGTGTGACACAAATTTACAAGCTATCAGTTAATTCCCATATACATGACAAAACCTCACTCCTCTGAGTTATCCAGGCAGATCTCCCTATAAGCTTTAAAAATTACAATTTGCAAACATATCACTTAGTAAAAGTCACACATATTACATATTTGGAGACACACATTTAACCCCTTGATCGCCCCTAAATTTTAACCCCTTATCAATGTCAGTACAGTGACAATGTATACAATTAGCACTGATCACTGTATTAGTGCCACTGGTGATGTCAGTTCCCACCAAGCAGGGTCAGTTAGTGTCAGATTGTCCACCGCACTATCACAGTCCCATTATAAGTTGATGATCACCGCCATAACTAGTATAAAAATAAATACACGTTTTTGTACATATAACATAATTTTGTAGACCCTGTAACTTTCACTCAAAATAATAAATATACACATATTTAATGCTTTGTTTACCAAAGACATGTAGCAGAATACATGTTGCCCAAAATGTATGATATATTTAATAAAAAATAAAAAAACAGTAGTGATCAAATACCACCAAAAGAAAGTGTTTTTTTGTGTGAAAAAAAATATACCGTATATACTCGAGTATAAGCCTACCCGAATATAAGCTGAGGCACCTAATTTTACCACAAAAAACTGGGAAAAGTTATTGACCCGAGTATAAGCCTAGGGTGGCAAATGCAGCAACCAGAACACAGGAATTGTAGCCAGAACACAGGGACAGGGAGCCAGAACACAGGTATTGTAGCCAGGACACAGGGATTTTATACAGGACACAGAGACTGTAGCCAGAACACATAAGGGATGAGTAAGGTAGATTCACATTAAACAGAGCTGTGCTGCTTCTAAGAGCCGTTCTGTGCTTGTAACTGTGACTAATCACATTGGAATGCAGAGAATGCTGAGAGAGAGCTGCAGCTCTTCACAGAGATCAGGAGGTGGGCGGGACTGAACAGCTAACATCAGCTTGTCCAGCCCACCTGCCCCACCTCCCGACATCAAGCTGAGAATCTGACACCTCTCTCAGCATTCTCTGCATTCCAATGTGTTTAATCACACTGACAAAGCACAGAACGGCTCTTAGAAGTAGCACGGCTCTGTTTAATGTGAATCTACTCATCACCCACAGACACTGACTCTGGTATAAGCCGAGGGGGGTCTTTTTCAGCACAAAAAATGTGCTGAAAAACTCGGCTTATACTCGAGTATATACGGTATATATATATATATATATATATATATATATATATATATATATATATAGATATATATATTGCATGTGTGTTCAGTGCTGCATGACAGCGTAATTGCCAGTTACATTAGCACCGTGCCAAATAGCAAAAATGGCCTGGTCATGGAGGGGTAAAATCTTCCAGAGCTGAAGTGGTTAGGCTTTCATTGGAACTAATATTATGAAGCACAACATTTAAAACATGTCTATTTTTTCAAAGTAATCTGTGCATTATCTCTGCAATTACCTTTCTTAAGTTACAGAAAATCACATCTAAAGATGTAATAAATGCTTTAAAGATGTAATAAATGCTTGTGTTTGCTTAAATTCTTAAAATGTGTTTTGTATATGAATCTGTTATTATTTTTTAAAAAAGGATATTTACCTGATTGATTGACACCAGGACACAGATGATGTTTGATCAAGTGACTTCCACTTCTGGCCCAACAAAGACATCTCATCCTCCATCAGTATTACTGGGCATAAGGTGTTATCCTGCCATTGACCTGGCCTAACCTTGAACTGAGATCCAGAACTCTGGGTAGGGAAATGGTATTGTAAGATATGGAGGTGAGAACCAATTCTCTTCTGTGAAGATGGTTGCTTAAACATGATGTATAATGGCTTTAAGAGTCCTCAGATCTGGTAAATGAACTGGAAGTGTGGCTGAAGGAGCCATTATATCTTGTAGATGAGTTCTATACTACAGTCTACAGCTAACAGACATCTTAACATTCTCTGCAGACATGTGGGCAGCTAGACAAAACAATGTCTATGCAGCATCAATGAACTAGCAACAAATCTGCTGAACGCTTGGTCTTTAGTCATGGACTTCTTGCACGGTCTTCTTTCAGGGACATGTTTCTGTGATCAGACAGTAGAGGAGCACTCCAAAACTCCATACATCCAGTGTGGAGTCTTCAACAACTTCTTCCTCACCAGTGAATTCACATACTTCTTCAGGGGCCATGTTTGAGGTGCTGCTAGACTTGTATCTAATCACTGTTTCTTTGACACGAGCAAGACCAAAGTCAGTGATGGTAATATAATGATACTTCTGGTCAAATACTAAAACACATTTGAGTTGTATGTCCATATGCACCAGTCTTTTCTTTGCAATACAGTTCAGAGCATTGGAAAACTGCATGACACATATCTTAACTCTGACTTTTGAACGTCCAACCTGGAATATGTAAAATTATTCTGAAATAGAATGATACAGAAATAACATTTGGAATCAGACTTACATGGGGTATAGTTAGAGAGGGCAGGTCCCCAACTGGTGCCACCTCCTGGGCAAATATCAAGTGACCTTGGGTTTTGAAGGCCATACTAAATATCCTGATGATGTTGGGATGATATGAAAGGTAGAAGGACACACTGAACTCCAACAGAAATGTATTTTTACTTGTTGTTCTCTTTTGCTTTTAATGTCATCACCTGTTCTGTAAATAGGGAATGTACCATATAGATTACGCACAACTTGTGTTTGAATGTATATATTAGAAAATTAACCAAATGAAAACATCCTAAATACAAAATCATTGGTCACACTTACCTATTTCTTTGTACTTTACCAACAGCACTGACCCGTATCCTCTACCTCCAAGTTCCTTTTATGAGGTGGAATTTCTCCTTCTATAGGCACTGTGATGATGAGTCATGTCGATTCAGGAGGATCTCCACATCATGAGTGGCAGAAGCCATTTTGATCTGGATGAAGAGAGAACAATGGTTGGCTCTTATGAAAATAACAGCTATGTCCTATTTCCTTCATTCAATAAAACAAAACTCACCACATTGGTTAAAATTGGGGAACTTTATCATAACCACTTACAAAGGCATTCCTACCAAATCCACAGTGAATTATTGCTATGGTAGGTGTTGTAGGCAAATTTCACAATTCAGAATTTTCTTCTCCGGCTATCCTTCAAAACAAGCTAAGGCCACAAATCCTTCCAGTGAGGTTGAAATACTCACTTTCTGTTCTCTCCATCTTACTTTTTATCATTTGATACAGAAGTAGGATTTGGGCTTCTATTAGCACAGGGGCCATAGCTTTAAAACACATTGGCCGCATCTTGTTTGCTTGTTTTCTTGAAGCCAAAATTAAGAAGATTTTGAGATGAGATGATATGATACACTTTTTCACATAGACTGCTATGAAAAGGCAAACTGGATTCTATACTTAGTAGACCTCAACACTCATGAGATTTGCATCCCATGAATCTGAAAAAATAACAAAGCTGTTAACGTAAGAGTAAATGAGTTACAGTTAATTATTGTTTACAAGCAATTTTAGTAAATCTTGTGCCTCCGACCAAATAATAAAGATGTCATCTATGTAACGCATCCAGCATATGGCATGGTTTGTGAAAGATAGCTTTGCTTCATCCCCAAATAGATACCGTTGCCGTCCCCCACAGATGCAGGTTAGCATAAGCAGGGACACAATATGTGCCCATGGCTACTCCCTGTATCTGGAGGTTATGGGAGCCATTAAACCCAAACCAGTTCCTGGTTAGGGTAAATCTTAGAAGATCTAGAATGAATTCACAATAGCCCCAGTTATGATTATCTTGTTCGCGAAGGAAGGTATGTATCATCCCAATGCCTTGCTCATGAGGGATGCTAGAGTACAAATCCTCAACATCTAGGCCTCATACACACGGGCGTTTGCAGAAAAATAAGCAAAACGCCGGGCCTGACGTCAGGGGAAAAAACTGACGTTTTGCTTGGCGTTTTGCATTGACGTCAATGGACGTTTTTTCACGCCATCTTTTTGCGGCGTTTTTTGCCTCTATTCAAAATCAATGGTTCCCTATGGGAGCCCATTGATTTGAATAGAAGCCGAACCAGAAGTCGGATCGCGGCAATCCGACTTGCGGCGCGACTTGTGTGCCGTGTCTTAAAGGGGAACCCCCGCAAAAAAATTTGCGTGGGGTCCCCCCCCAGAGCATACCAGGCCCTTCGATCTGGCAGGGATTTTAAGAGGAGCCCCCACGCCAAAAAAAACGGCGTAGGGTCCCCCCCAAAATCTATACCAGACCCTTATTCGAGCACACAGCCTGGCAGGCCAGGAAAGGGGGTGGGGGACGAGCAAGCGCCCCCCCCCTCCTGGACCGTACCAGGCCGCATGCCCTCAACATGGGGAGTATGGGTGCTTTGGGGCAGGGGGGG
Source organism: Glandirana rugosa (assembly GCA_018402905.1). Taxonomy (NCBI): domain Eukaryota; kingdom Metazoa; phylum Chordata; class Amphibia; order Anura; family Ranidae; genus Glandirana; species Glandirana rugosa. Next base: position 73,416 of record BLSH010432148.1, read on the forward strand.
CACTGCGCCCCCCACCCCAAAGCACCTTGTCCCCATGTTGATGGGGACAAGAGCCTCTTCCCGACAACCCTGGCCGTTGGTTGTCGGGGTCTGCGGGCGGGGGCTTATCGGAATCTGGAAGCCCCCTTTAACAAGATGCCGGGCCCCCACCCTATGTAAATGAGTATGGGGTACATCGTACCCCTACCCATTTACCTGGGGGAAAAAAAGTGTATAAAAAACACACCACACAGCTTTTCAAAATATTTTATTATATCCGCTCCGGCATCTTCTCCCCTCTCTTCTTTCTTCGGCTCTTTTGCGGGGTCTTCTGTCTTTTGAGGGGTCTTCTGCGGGGTTCTTCAGCTCTTCCATGCTACATGGGGTATGAGTAAATGTATCCCACCCCCGGGCCGTAGAACAATTTCCCCCGAAGGTCTAAGGCTATTCGGGGGCGGGCGTCTGGGGCTGTTGGTTGCCGGTCCCAACAGCCCTTCTCCGAGAACAGGGGTAGTTGTACCCCTGTTCCACG
>BLSH010432148.1:97834-114389 GCA_018402905.1 Glandirana rugosa
AGCGAGGCCCCCCGTCAAAGAATCTGCGGGAAAATTTAGTTGAACTGTATAAAACAGGAAAGTGATAGAGAATGCCAATCAGCAGTGTTCAGACTAATCAAGAAGTAGAAAATGAGGGGTTCTGTTGAAACCAAACCACGGTCAGCTAGACCAAGTAGAATTTCAGCCACAACTGGAGGCTTTTTGCCAAGAGGAATGGGCAGCTTCACCATCTGAGAAGATAAAGAGCCTCATCTACAAATACCAGAAAAGACTTCAAACTCATTGATGTTAAAGGGGGAAATGCACGGTATTAACCACTTGCCGATCGGCATCTGACGGCGGCAAAGTGGCTTATTCCCGCAAATTGCCGTCATACGACGGCGGCTGCGGGAACGAGTTTAGTGAGCGGGTGCGGCGGCTTCGATTGCCGCCGGCCACCCGCGATGCCCCCCCCCCCGGAGCGAATGAACGGAGGTCCGTGTATGTAAACACGGACCTCCGCTCTGTGTGAGGGGGAAGGGCTGTGATCACAGCCTTCCTTTAAGTGAAGGATGTGACCACTTCCCTTCCCCAGCTAGGCAGTCCCCCTACAGTTAGAACACGCCCAGGGAACATAGTTAACCCTTAGCGCGCCCCCTGCAGGTTAACCCCTTCTCTGCCAATGGCATTTACACAGTAATCAGTGCATTTTTATAGCACTGATCGCTGTATAAATGCCAATGGTCCCAAAAAAGTGTCAAAACGTTCCGACATGTCCGCTGCAATATCGCAGTACCGCTAAAAATCGCAGATCGCCGCCATTTTTAGTAAAAAATAAAAAAAAATTAAAAACCCCAAAAATGAATTCTCATCATCCGTAAACGTGACCACTTTTGCGCAAACCAATCAATAAACGCCGATTGCGATTTTTTTTTTTATCGCAAATATGAGGAAGAATATAAATCGGCCAAAAACGGTGAAAAAAAATGTTTTTTTATATTTTTTTTTTTTTGGATTTGTATTTTAGGAAAAAGTAAGAAATTTGTTTTTTTTTGCAAAATTGTCGCTCTTCTTTTGTTTATAGCGGCGATCAGAAATGACGCAGCGGTGATCAAATACCACCAAAAGAAAGCTTTATTTGTGGGAAAAAAGGATGCAAATTTCGTTTGGGTACAACGTCGCACGACCGCGCAATTGTCAGTTAAAGCGACGCAGCGCCGAATCGCAAAAAGGGCTCCGGTCCTAAAGCTGGAAATCCTTCCGGGGCTGAAGTGGTTAAGTTACATTTTTGTCTCATCACTCCAAATGACTTTGTGCCAGAAGGTTTGGGGCCTGTCTTTGTGCTGTTTGGCGTATTGTAAGCCGGATACTTTGTGGCATTTGCATAGTAATGGCTTTCTTTTGGCGACTCGACCATGCAGCCCATCTTTCTTTAAGTGCCTCCTTATTGTGCATCTTGAAACAGCCACACCACATGTTTTCAGAGAGGCCTATATTTAACCTGAAGTTATTTGTGGGTTTTTCTTTTTATCCCGAACAATTTTTCCTGGCAGTTGTGGCTGAAACTCTTTTAGGTGGTCTACCCAACCGTGGTTTGGTTTCACAGAACCCCTCATTTTCCACTTATTGATTTAGAGTTTGAACACTGCTGATTGTAGATAGTTATAGTTAGTTGTTCTGTCTTCTCTTAGGATTCCATATATGTCTACTGAGAGGGGGGTTACATGCCTCCAGTAGAGCAACACAAGACAAAAAAAACAAAACTTTTCTTTCAGCTGCCTGCCCTGTCAGTGAGGGGTTATGATCCCACTGCAGGAGCAGAAACAAAGAGTGCAGATTTTTTTTTTTAAGTTTCCTGAGGGGAGGGGCCCCTCCTCGAACAAACTTTATTTATCCCAGTGTCCTTGCAGTGAAATAGTCTCTTCCACTGGGCACAGGGTGGCAGGCTTGCGTGTTCCTAGCAGGTGGGGGGGGAAAGACACGCATCTGCAGTCTTCCGACAGTCTCTGTGTGATGCCTACATCATGGAATCCTTCAGACATAGTACTGAGAGTTGGGCAATTTGCACTGAACTCCCTTTGCTGCTCCCCCACTAAGGACCAAGTGAACCTCCACGACCCATCCTGGTTTCACGATAATCACCTGGTCCTTATAAATTGATCTCCCTAGCGGCCATTTCTCCCAAATGTCTAAGAAATGGACCCACTCCACACTACATGGCCCTCTCTGTGGCAGGGAACTTTTCAAATAGTCCCAGACCAGGTAGTTTTCCCACTCACTCCTGGAGTTCTCCGCTATGTCCATAATCTGGAAGGGGGACGTAAGGAAATTCCAGGCCCCACTCCAAGGCTACTCTCCTTTTGCACTTCTTCCTGGAACCTAGAAAGTTCAGGCATTTCTCTAAAGAGCCCCCTCCCTGGCAAGACACATGCTGAAGTTGACTGATTACCTGTCTCTGAAGAGTAGATGCCTTGGTCTGAGTAGTGAAGGGCCTGCGTAGGGGCAATGGCTGAGAGGTGACTTGAATTCCTGCAGCCCATTGTGGTGTCACTCTTAGTTCCTGAACGTCTTCTCACTCCTCTTTGGAACTGGACTCTGTCAATGACCACTCCTTCAGTTGGTCTAGTGACCCAAACTTGGCTAGCAGTCTGGGAGAATTCAAGTCAATGACCTGGCCCACACTCTCTTCCTCCAGCTCGCCTGGGCACTAATTCCTTTCTTGCTCCAGCTGCTTTAGATTAGAGTGAGCGAGGGGCTTAGTATTAGCCGGCTCCTCAGGGACATGGACTGGCTTCTATCCAACAGCACTGTCAGTCACCAGGCCACATGTCTCAGCGGTCTCCCCTGGTTTTTTTGTCCCCTATTTCCATGAGGGAGCCACCAGGCTGCAGCTCCGCTCCACCTTCAGAAGGTGATAGGCCCGCTCCGGCCTCTCAGGATCTCCATCGCTGGGGGGAACCACACACCGGAGTGCAAGTCTACTTGAAAGTACCTAGGATCCTACTGGACATCTTTTTGCCTCATCAATGCCTCATAGCAGTGCCCGCATAGGATCCAGGCATCCAGAAACGCAGTGGGCAGCCGACACTCCGGGCTTCTCCATCCCGTCCACCACTCCGAGGGCAATTCCCAGTCGGGGCTCCAATCGAACCCCAGTGTTTAACTAGGGTCTGCTCCGGCTCTTCCACAACCATACCCACGAGAACAACAGACGACCACTTTCCGCCATCTTCCTCTCTCGCATGGTGTCTGCTACAAGTTGCAATCGCTGAAGCTCTTCCAGGACGTGACGCTGCGCCAAAGGTACTTTACTGTAAGCAGGAGTTGGAGCAGAAAGTTCAAGATGCCCAGCTTTTGCAGAGCGCTGGGTATATTTGTAATCCAGCGGGTTATGTCTGGCCTTAGCATGGCGCAAGACATATTTGTAATATAGTCACTAGCTGCAACAGCCCCCACCTGTGTCACTGGCTGCATAACTGCCCCCACATGTGTCACTGGCTGCATAACTGCCCCCACATGTGTCACTGGCTGCATAACTGCCCCCACCTGTGTCACTGGCTGCATAACTGCCCCCACCTGTGTCACTGGCTGCATAACTGCCCCCACCTGTGTCACTGGCTGCATAACTGCCCCCACATGTGTCACTGGCTGCATACACAATAAAGTTGCGCTAAAATGATTATATATAAATATGTGTAAACATCAATCCAAATAGTGAAAACAAGAAAAATAGACACCTAAAGTGATAAGATGTCACTACCAGGTCTCAGCCTCAAATTTAAAATAGATATCAATTGTGATAAAGTTAATAATCATAAAAAGAATGGATTTAAGTGTCCTTCAAAACAACACAGTCCCAAATAAATCCCAAAAGTCCCTTGTGGTGAATGAAGTGGAATCTTCAGAGTTAGTAGAAATAGCACTCAGGCATAATATTCCATCACCAAGGCACACACACCCGATGTGTTAAAGATGGTTGGGTACGCTTACCAGAAATCCAGGACCCACTATTCCTAGTGGGTCTAAAACGCAGGCAGAAATAACCTTCTGCTGGTATAAATCTGTGGATGGCTGGTATGGATGTATTCCCTCCTCTCCTCCTCTTCCGGCAATACACCGATGGTGTCTCCCAATGTTAAAGGGATGCTCAAACGAAGTCTCGGTGTCCCCCAGAGCAAGAAAAGAGGGACCGATAGTGTGATATCGTTTTTAAAAATTAAATTTATTAAAAAGTGCAATCATACTCACAAACTCATGATTAAAATCAGCGTGAAGTAAAAAGCCGGCTGTCTCAATACAGATCATACACATCGCCCGCACTTCCCTGTGTAGCGACGTGGTGACGTCAGCGCGTTGCTCCGCCCTACATGTTTCGTTAGAGATAACGTCTTCAATGGGGCACTATATTTTATTTTTGATACTGGCTGCATAACTGCCCCCACCTGTGTCACTGGCTGCATAACTGCCCCACCTGTGTCACTGGCTGCATAACTGCCCCCACCTGTGTCGTTGGATGCGAGTTACCCCATCTTGTGATGCTGGGGCTGTGTACTCATGACACAATATGTGGAATACGGGGGGCAGAGTGGTGGATTATATAAGGGGTGGGGCTTATTAGAAGTAGGAGGGGTCAAAAAGGAAGGGCGGGGCCCGGCACCGCTGCGGCTTCCAAGTGAATCCCAGATGAGCCCCCAAATGTAGCCATGTTGGTAAGTTGACCACCTGGGTATCTAAACCCGACTGCCATCGTCCCTGGACTTAAAATGTCAGACAAAGCAATAACCCCAAATGGTTGGGACTTGTAAGGCAGACCGACCATCAAATTTATAAAACATTTAACAGATTTTATTGATACAATTAAAAGACAAAGTCATAGTAATGGACTATGACAACCAGTCCATACATAAAAACAGTTATACATGCGATCATATATAGTGAACTTCTCAAACTGACGCGTTTCAGGATCTTGTCCTTTCTTCAGAGACACAAGTATAGAGAAGTGTATTCTACAATATAATACAGAAAAAATAATGTTTGAACGTACTTTAGAAGCATAAAAATGCCAAGGAAAACCTCAAAACAAGTTACAGAAATACAAACAACCTCAGATACCGCTGCCAGCTGAAACGACCTGTAAGAAGGTGGCCCAGAAGGGTCACCGCCATGCCTCGCCAGTCACCAGTGAGCCTCCCAAAAGTTGGCCAGACGGAATACGACAGTCCCGACTCCTATGTGGGTACCATAGAGAGAGAGGTTTTTGTGGCCTGGGTTTCCCCACCAGGTAATGAAAGCACAGATGTCTGTAATTTAAAAGAGAGAATAATAGCCCAATGTCAATCATGGATATGATAATATGGCCTATCTATATAAGTAGCCCTGAATAGAGAGCCACAACTGATATGCTGCAACTTCAAACCAGGTGCTCCACTCGACCATCAATATAGACCAGAGGGAAACCAAGTATCAGTGAAGCATATCAAGAACCCAAAGTATTAATACAAATAGCTATTATTGTAGAGAAGATTTGAATATCTGTCCAAATGAAGAGAAGTACGGCGGTGGCCAGCAGAAAAGAACAGCACATGTGGCTGGAACTGGCCGTCGCCATTATAAGAAGACGCCCGCGCATGTGCAATGCGAACGCCGGCGTCATGGCATCACCAAACGTAATGCCCAGGGTCGACGTTCACAAACGTCTCAAATTTGTTCAACCGATGAGGGGGAACAAATTTGAGACCCCGATTTAATACAAACTTTTCTTCATTAGAGATGGAGGCGGTACTCAAATTAGAGACCCAAGTCTTTCAGACCCGATTTTTTTTCTTTTTTGAGCGGATCCACCTCCCCCCTCTGATGCCTCTTTTGTGTCTATTAACCTTTTTCTGTTTTGGACCTCCCTTGGAAAAAAATGGGGATAACTCGAATACCTGGGACTGTAGTCAGAACTTTCCCTAGTATTTCGTCCTCCCGAGTTCCATCGTGGTGGCAAAAAGTCACGCCCGTTGGAATAACCCGGGGAATAATCTCTTTGAAGCGAAGCAATAATAGGCAAACCATTCTATGATGTCACTTTGGGGGGCTACCTCCCAATGTCAATTTCTAGGTACCATATTTTCTGCGATATTCCAGTTAGTATGTAGTTCCATGGTGACAAGATTTTTTAATCTAAGGAACAGCCCCCCTAGTTCATCTTTCGCCTGAATATCTTTATTAAAAATCCCCTCCACATTGATGGAGTGGGCAGCCCTAAACTCAAAAATATCCATAATGGAGTGAATGACTTATTCGATGATTTGTTCCTGCAGCACAATATGTTCAAAACCATAGGCCGCGCCAAATCTTCACAATATAGACCACCTAAAAATAAGCTGCCAGGGGGCGTGTCCAATATGGCCACCGGAGCAGATGTGTAGCTGAGGAGCTCCCGGCTACCCCTAGGTCTTTTGCCTATTGCAACAACTCGGCTCCTGAGGTGGGGATACCCTCGGGGTGTGCGGTATGTCCAAGGGGAGGTTCAGGGGATCCCACGGCACCCGCTCCTCTCAAAAAAAAAAAAAAAAAACGGCGCCAGCGTCCCCGGCACCTGTCAGAGCAGGAGTGCCTCCCGCCACTTGCTCCAACATGGCTTCCCAGACTGAGGAGGGTGGCCTGGAACTGGGAGAACAATCTAAATTTGATGCGCTGATGATGGCTATTAACACCTGCCAGACTGCCCTTACTAGTAGGCTTGAGTCCATGAGGCCTCATAAGGAGAGAAACCATGGATGGTTTTCAAGCTTGCCTGATGGAGGCAGAACACCGCGTGGGGGACGCTGAAGACACGCTGCAGGAGCAGACTGCCTCCATTCACTCACTCCGCACCAAGGTAAAAGCCCTTGAAGGGCGTGCGGAGGATGCAGAAAATTGCAATAGGAGGAACAACCTCCGTATCGTGGGTCTACCTGAAGGAACAGAAGGGGCTTGACCCCCTGACGCTCATGGAGCAGCTGCTGCGCTCCCTCCTGCCTCAGGCTCGGTTCTCAGACTTTTTTGTAGTGGAGAGGGCGCATAGAATGCCTGCTGCCCGTGGCCCACTGGGTGCTCCTCCGCGCACATTCATCTTTAGAATGCTGAACTTTAGGGACAGAGATCTGGTGTTGCGCGAGGCCAGGAAGGTAGAGGAGTTACGCCATGAGGGAGCTAAACTGATGATATTACCAGATTACTCCATTGAAACCCAGAGGCTTAGGAGGTCCTTTGATTATGTGAAATTGAACCTCCGCAATAGGAAAATAAAGTACAGTATGCTTTTCCCTGCACGGCTGAGGGTACAAGATGGAAAGACGATTTTTTACAACCCCAGAGGAAGCCTCTAACTGGGTGGAATCCCTGCCCAAAGGTTGAAATGTACAGTAGGCTATCTTTTTTGTTTCTTGGGCTGGGGGTGGGCACATACAGGGGGCAGGGATGGATGGATTGCTGGTGACCTCTTAATGGAGACCATCAGACTATTGCCTTGCTTTGCTATGACTGCCCCCCTGTGTGAATTGACTATAAATGCTTCCACGTATTGGATTGCCCAACCTTTGAAGAACAAGCCCTGTTCTGCAGGGGGCCTTTGCCCACAGGCTCCAGAGTTTAAAAGGCCTGAACCCGGTCAGATGTTTGCAACTAAGTTAAGTTTACTTTTTGTTCAAGAGTGTGCCCCTGGGACCTCCCAGGAGAACTGACATTTTGCAGGGAACGTTAATCCGTCTTAATGTATGTGAGGGGAACAGCTGCATATGCTCTGGGGCGCTGCTTTTCACAACCCCTAATGGCGGTTTGCCATGCCTTGTTTTTGGGATAAAGCACACTGAAGTTCGGGGGGTGGTGCGGGTGGTTGGGTGGACTCCAGTACATAGTTCCCCATGTGTGCTGGGCCCAGGGTGTTTTGATTCTTTTAATTTCTTTTCTTTTTTGTTCAGTGCATACAGGTTCAAAGGAGTTTTCTAATTGCTATAAAGGGTGTGGTAACTCTGACTCTCCACTAGATGGAGGTATAGTACAAGCCAGTTATATTTTGTGCCTTTCCCATGCTAGACTGCACACGGTGCCCTGTAGTTATTACTCTGCTCATATGCTGCTGATTCGGGGGAGAAACATTTCTAGCACCATTTATATGATGGCGTCTCTTACAATATTGTCTTGGAATGTGTGAAGTGAGTGAAGATCAAATGGTCTCTGGTCTTTGACTACCTCAAGAGACACTCCCCTCAGATCTCTATCCTCCAGGAGACGCACCTGACTGGGAGCAGGGTGCTGGCCCTTCGGAAGCCATGGGTGGGTTCTACTACCACTCTACGTTCTCCACCTATTCCAGGGGGGTCAGTATCCTGGTGCATAAGTCATTGCAGTTTACCCTTCTAGACCTACATTTAGATGCGGAGGGTAGATGTGTAATTCTGCACGCCTTGCTCAACAGGCTTGAACTGGTGATAGTGGGGATCTATGTCCCCCCCGGCCCATTTGGCCATCCTAAACAAGATTATGCTTACACTGGTGTCATATCCCGCAGCGGGAATCATACTAGCGGGAGATTATAACATGGTGCCTAACCCCAGTTTGGATAAATCTAATCCGGACCCTGCGGTTGATTCCTCGCTGTCGAGTTGGGCTGAGACGTACGGTCTATATGATGTGTGGAGATGGAGGCATCCGGCTAGAGTTCAATTCACATGTCACTCAGCGACGCACGCCTCCTTCTCCAGAATAGACCTCATCTACGTTAGTACATCCCTACTCTCCAGGATACATGGGATGGAGATTCTCCCTAGGGGAATCTCGGACCATGCCTCTGTCATGCTCACCCTTAGACTAGATAGCACGGGGGGCGCACTGTGGCGGCTTTCGGGCTATTGAATTACTGATGACAGGGTTTCCCCAGAGCTGGAGGCGGAGATTGGGGTTTATTGGTCCCATAACCAGGGGGTTGCAGTCTCTCCCCAAAACATGTGGGAGGCTTTCAAAGTGTGTATTAGAGGCCACTACCAGAGGGTAATAAATAAGGTGCTTAAAAACACAGGGCTGGCATTGTCAGAAGCAGAATGGAAGGTCTAGAAGTTATATGTCGGAATATGTGACTAGTAAGGACGGGGTGACCTATAATAACATGCTCACCCTATACAGGGAAATATCTGTACTGAGGGCTGCTGCTACTAGGAAGGCACTTCTTGCACAGTCTCAAAGAATCTTTGAGCAGGGAGGAAAGACTGGTAGGCTCCTGGCGTGGCTAACCAGGGACTCGGCGACTACTACACATATAAGTGGATAAAAAGGCTCTGGACGGCCGCACTCCAATATAAGATTTTAATTGCATCAGGTCCACAAGGTACAGACAGGAATTAATTCTGACGCGTTTCACGCCCCCTAAAGGCGCTTACTCATAGCATTTACTTGTCTCAGTACATTGAGCCTGCACCCTCTGGGATTGTGTGATTAACTATTGGAGCCAGGAGGTTTGGAGCTGTCTAACTCTTACTACACATATAGGCAGTATTCTAGACGGTAATGCAGTGTTAAGACCCGTACACACAGTTCGACGATCGCATACAACAGGTCGTACTCACGACCGTTGTATGCAAAATCGATCGTTCGTATGCGCGATTTGAACAGTTGAACATACGACGGTCGTACAAGGGAGTTGTATGAGCAGACTACAAAACTTGGTCGTACCAACAAGCTCTCATACGACCGTTGTATCGTGTGTACAGAGCAGTTGGTACAGCAAGTTGTATTGTGCAAAACACGCATGCTCCGAAGTCAGGAATGGCTGGATGCTAATTGCATGCACCTGAACGTTCTTTCCCCGGCTGTACGATCGTGTAGTGCAGTCAGTATGCTGCATACAACAGCCAACATACGATTCAACGCGGTCGTACGTGCGATCGTCGTCCCGTGTGTACGGGGCATTAGTCAGACCCCCTCATAATCAATTCTCTATTTACACAATATTATAAAACGCTCTATACTTCTAAGACAAACTATCCGGCTGAGGATCTACATGTCTTCCTGGATGGCATCGAGTTCCCACAGTTAGCAGATTCAGCCAAATCTAGACTTGATAGCCGCACGTACTTCTTTCAGGGTTATGGGGCTATCGCCTCCCTCCAATCGGGTAAAACGCCAGGACCCGACGGAATCCCAGTAGAAAAAAAGAGGAAGGACAAGGGGAATGGGACTTTGAATGAAGCTAATAATGACCTGGTAAGGCTACAGCTTCCATCCCTTAATTAGACAAAAAAATGCACACTGCTCAATGGGACAAAGGAGTGGGACTTTGAGTGAAGAGTGTGGTGGTGCTGAAGTGACACTGATGGACATGGTTAGATTCTAGTAAAAAGCATTTATTGATACAATCAATTCAATGGTTACAAAAACAGTCGCAATAGCGATCTAGTGAGAGTATATAGCAATTGACAATAAAAACACTTTACAATTCATGGTAGTGGTTCCCCATCCATCAGTATAATAATTGTTGAGCACATACAATTGATATAAGCTGCGTGACCTATAGCTTAAAATTCCATGGGGTTAAACTCCTAGGTAGAATCCCAGTAGAGTTTTACAAAACGCACGCAGAGCAGATTGTCCCACAGCTTCATCTCCTACTGATTAAGATGCTGGAGGGGGGTTCTCTTCCACCATCTATGTCAGAGGTGGTTATAGTGCTGGTCCCCAAGGCTGGCAAGAGCCCTGAGTCATGTGCCTCCTACCGTCCAATATCGCTCTTGAACATGGACGCCAAGATATTAATGAAGGTGTTGGCAACCAGGCTCAACTCGGTTATCCTTTACCTGGTACATGGAGACCAAACGGGCTTTATGCCAGGGAAGGGGACTGACATTAACCTACGTAGGCCTTACACTAATATTTCCCGTGCTGTGATGGATTCACCTTCAGGAGTCGGGGCCTCGTTGGACGCGGAAAAGGCCTTTGATTCCGTGGAGTGGGAGTTTCTTTGGCGGGTCCTAGAAAAATTTGGGTTTGACCCTAAATTCATATCTTGGATTAAACAGCTTTACACTAACCCCTCGGCCAGGGTCAGAACCAATGGGGTGCTCTCGTCACCCTTCCCTTTGGGCAGGGGTACCAGGCAGGGCTGCCTTCTGTCACAGGGGCTTTTTACACTGGTGATGGAGCCTCTGGCCATTCTACTTAGATCCTCTGAGGAGGTTATGGGGATAGAGAGTGCACCACTAACTGAAAAAATCTCCCTATATGCGGACGATGCCCTTCTCTATCTTTCCAATGCATCCTTGCTCCTTGAAGCGGCCCTCAAAATCATTGATCACTACGGTTCATTCTCAGGGATAAAAATCAATTGGACAAAATCTCTACTTTTCCCCCTCTCCCCGGCGTCAGTAGATCCCGCAGCCCCTACTCTCCTCACCTCAGTTACCAAATTTAAATACTTGGGGATAGAAATTCAGAGAGACCCAGGTAAATATTTGATCCGCAATGTCTACCCGGTGCTACAGCACCTTACCAATAAATGCCAGGCTTGGAAAGCATTGCCCCTGTCTTCAGTTGGTAGAATTAACCTAATTAAGATGACCTTTCTCCCCAAATTCCTTTGCTTTCCGTAATACCCCTGTTCCCATCCCCTCTAGTTTCTTTAAGAAAATAGACCAAACAGTAAATTCCTTCATATGGTCGGGTACCCATCCCAGAGTTGCAAAAGACGCACTACACATGCCCCTTTCGCTAGGAGGACTAGCCCTTCCTAATTTCCATAAGTATTACTGGGCAGCTGTGTTGGTCACGGTTCGCCCAGACCCCCTCCAACCTGGCAGTAAACGTAGAGGCGGCCATTCTGGGCTCTTACGCAACCCTAAGTAACCTGGTGTTTAGGGGTATTAAAGCTCATCCAGACATGACAGTGCCTATGCACACCACGGTAAAAGTGTGGCAACAAGTCTCCGCATTCCTTACAAAACCGGGAACGTGGTCACCTTATACCCCCCTCTGGGGTAACCCTAAATTGACCCACTCCCAGTCTGTCCCAGACCCGGCCTTATGGGCTCGGTATGGAATTAAAATACTCCAACATATTATACCTGAAGGGTCATTGTTAACTTTTAATCAGCTGTGAGAGGCCTTCCAGCTCCCCACGACAATGTTCTTTCGATATATCCAGCTACGACACGCAGCGCAGGCACAATTTCCAGGCAGGCTGATACTAGATTAAAACAAAACAATATCGGCGCCAGGCTAGAATTGATAAATGAGCTGCTGAACACAGTAAGGATAAATTCCAACCTCAATTCAAATAGACAATAGAATGTGCAGCGCTATCACTAAAATAATAATGCATAAACAATATAGAACAATCAAAGTCCCATGGATAACAATCCAAAGTAATAGATCCAAAGGTGAGAAGAAATCAAGCTTAGACTCCAGAGGAAGGGAGAACAGATATGTGTAAGGCGGCTTTTCAGTGTGCATAGACTGACTCCAAGGAAATCACACAGTGCAGATAGTCTCCAACACCAAGGTATGTCAAGCCCCTCACCTTGCCTCTCCGACCCTCTGTGGATCAGATCAGCCACCAACTACCTCCAACGGAACAGCTGAGATGATAGATCTCTTCAGCATAAGCTGGACTCCTTTGTGCTGCTCACCGATCTCCCTCTCCACTAGTCAGCATATAAAATAAAATGGTACAAAGACTAGTGCTCTCTGTCTCAAATGGTTTAATGTAAATAAAAATAAAAGGGTTCACACTCACATTAAAAAGCACTTTCAGGGCAAGTGCTGGCCATCTCCGCTTTACATCGTATCATATGGAGCCGCTGGGATACCCTCGGGTGGTCTCCTTACTGCGAGCTGCTGGTGACATCAGAACGTGACTCCTCCCCCTCGTACGCGTTACGTCTTGCCAGGTGGGCGTAGACTTCTTCAGCAAGGGGCAACATCACTAACACCAGCCTCTGTTTATATGCGGAATAGTTTACTCCGGTTTCTGTAGCAACAGGTCGCAAAGGAGCGGTCGTTACGGACTGTTGGCTATAAATCTCCTATACATTTTAAGAGGTGGCCTTGATCTTTAGGGATTCCCTTCCGAAAGGATCGCATAAGTGACCTATATGGATAGGGATCGGATCCCAAACGCTCGTTTACAAGACATACAGCCTGAATGTAACTAAAATTAAATAAAAACCAATTCCATAAAATTTTTAAAAAAAATTTAAAATTCAGAGTCACGTACATAGTCACTTGGGCAGCTTGCAGTGTACATAAATTCTCATCACATTTCACTAATATGATTAAATGTCGGAACTATCTGTTAGAAATGAAACAATTAAGGTCGAAATCTATGTTGAGTCCCAAAGGGGCCATTACTCCTGTTTCGTATAACCAAAAGGACTCTCTCTGGCTCAGCTGGCGGATAAAATTGCCACCTCTCCAGTGACGAGTAACTTTCTCAATGCCCCAAAATTTAGTCCTCTGGGGTTCCGGTCATGATGAATTCGGAAATGTCGGGACACATTATGTGTCCTAAGGCCTTTTTTGATATTATTCACACGTTCAGCGAGCCTAACATGTAATGGCCTGGAAGTGCGGCCGACATACTGAAGGCCGCACTCACATTCCAACATGTAGACAACCCCTATGGTATCACATGTTATTAACTGTTTGATGTTATATAGTTTTTGAGTGGCTGTGGAGATAAAATCTTTCCTTTTCTTAAGGTTCGACCTGCAACATCTACATGCTACACATCTGCCACAAGCATAATAACCAGACAGAAAAGAGAATAATTTATTATCTACTTCTTTTGGTGGGTCAATGACTCCAGGGGCCAAAATATCCCTGAAGGTAGGGGCTTTCCGATACACAAATTTGGGGAGGCTAGGAAGAACTGGTCCCAATACTCTGTCAGCCTTAAAGATGTTCCAGCGTTTTTTAATAATTCGTTCAAACCTTTTATGTTGTATATTGAAATCCAGGACTATCCGATAGTCATCTTGGGAAGGGCTATCTGTACGGATAGAGTCAGCTAGCATCTGATTTCTGTCCATACTTCAGACTTTTTCTATCTCTCCTCTAACTATAGATGGCGAATACCCTTTTTATATAAATCGCTCAGCTAGGGTTTGAGATTGAGTCAGGTAGTCCTCCTCCGAAGTGCAATTTCTTCGGATTCGGACGGACTGCCCTTTCGGAATGTTGCATAGCCACGAAGTATGATGACAACTGGTTAATGGGATGTAGGAGTTCCGATCCGTATTTTTAAAATTATTTTTTGTAATGAAATGTCCATCCCTTTTAATGATTTCCAAATCAAGGAAGGTGGCTTGGTCTTCGTTGATATTCCACGTAAAGGTTATGTTTTTATTGTTGTTGTCCAGTTTCTTTAAATATACATCTAGACTGGCTCTATCTCCTTCCCAAATCAATATCAGGTCATCTATATAACGTTTATAGACAACTAATTGGGGTGGTTTATTTGCAAGGACGGCTTCCTCCTCCCAGTGGGCCATAAATAAATTGGCCACACTGGAAGCAAAACGAGCCCCCATTGCAACGCCTCTTATCTGCAAGTAAAACTGTCTATCCGACCAGGCTGATACTAGACTCCCATGGGGTGGAAAAATTCCTTATCTCCCGCAACGTGGAGGGAGTGCTTTCCGCACTCTATCAGAATCACTTCCACGGACTCTGATAGGGGGACTGTACTGTTCAACAAGTGGAAATTAGATATTCCTAACCTTGAGGAAGATGACTGGCAAGAGGGGATCTAGCAGTATATTCCCCTTATGGTAGCGGCAAGGGATAGATATATACAACTTAAATTCCTGCACAGGACCTACTACACCCCTCAAAAGTTGGCAAGGATTTTCCCTTCTTGGTCAGACAGATGCCCTAAGTGTACTGGGGAGGTGGGCACCTTTATACATGTCACATGGTCTTGCCCGGCGATACAACAATTTTGGCTGGGGTGTGACCCAGGTGATCAACTCAGTGGCTGGTACCTCTCTGGGTATAGACCCGGTAGTTCTTTTGCTGGGAGTTACAGACATGGTGACCAAGAATACCTATAAAAAAACTATTCCTCTTCTATGCGGCATATTATGCTAGGAAAGCCATACTGCTCAAATGGAGAGAGGCGTCTCCTACCACAGTAACTCAGTGGAAGGCAATAATTGATGCAGTCCTCCCACTGTATAAGCTTACCTATATGAACAGGAAGTGCCCCAAGAAATTTTATAGAATCTGGGGAGAATGGGTGAAAACTTGATGGTTCTGCCGTGGTTCCAGCCCCCCTTGTGGGAGGGCGGGGGTTGCTACTTCGACTGATTCAGATTCTTTGGATGGTAACTTTGACTATTGCTGTCACTTCTGTTGAATATTCTATGTATAAGCGATACTTGTCTAGTAGACCTACAAACTGCACATTATCTGTAAAAGCTCTTTGAGCGATACTCACCTGTATGCTACCCATGTTTTATTTCTTATTTGAAAAAAAAAATAAAAACTTTTTCTGTTAAAAAAAATAAAAGAAAAAATAAGCTGCCAGCACAATTGAACAGAATGCACTTCACGGAGATACAAGGTGCGGCGCTAATATAATGATCACATATATTAAACATTTGAATGTTCAAACACCATATAAATGGCTCTTAATTCGGATCCTAGTCCCAGACATAAAGATTCCAAAGTGAAGTCTAAATTGTGAAGATTTGGCGTGGCAATCATTATACCACCACCGAAAGAAAGCTTTTTTTTTTGTGTGTGTGCGTGAAAAATATATAAATTTCATTTGTTTACAGTGCTGCATGAAGGCTTAATTGCCAGTCACATTAGCACCATGCCAAATAGGAAAAATGACCTGGTCATGAAGGGGTAAAATTTCCCAAAGCTGAAATGGTCGTGCTTCATAAAATTAGTTCCAATGAAAGCCTAACACTTAAAACATGTTTATTTTTTCAAAGAAATGTGTGCATTATCTCTGCAATTACTTTTCATAAGTCACAGAAAATCAAATCTAAAGATGTAATAAATTCTTTTTTTTTTTTTAAGAATTTAACAGATTCATATACAAAAAAACTTTTTAAGACAGATATTTACCTGTTGATTGATTACACTGGAACACAGATGTTGTTTGATCAAGTGACTTCCACTTCTGACCAAACAAAGACATCTCATCCCCATCAGTAGAGTTGAGCGAACACCTGGACGTTCGGGTTCTGCTGGTCCGTCCGAACTTCGGGACAAAGTCCGGGTCCGGGTCCGGACGGAACCCGAACGATCGCACGGACAAAAGCCTGCCTGGTCGTCTTGGGCTTGCAGGTCCACAAGCGAGTTGAGATGACTACCCCTACTCTACAGAAACAAACCAGTCTTCACCTTCAGTGAACTAGTTTGTTGTAGACACAAGGTCACATTAGTTAGTTGTCCATTTATAGACAGAATTTTTCAAAAAAACATATACTTAGACAATTTAAGAATTTTTTTTTTTTTCTTAAATAATGTAGAAATCTAAACTAAAAGACACTGAATACTTTTCATTAACGTCTCTATTACGTGTGTAAAGAAACTTTTTTATTTGTACAAAATTCACAATCCGAAA
>BLSH010432167.1:2537-14247 GCA_018402905.1 Glandirana rugosa
GTCACTTCTATTTAAATATGAAGGTACACCACGGTAGAAGTAACAAGATGGCATGAAACACCTCTTCAAAGCTCCGCAGTACTGGTAGTCTGTGGAGGGAGGGAACATCCGTTTATATGAGGAGACACATATTTAGAAATAACACTTTATAGAACTCTTGAAGTCGGTTGGTCGTGGAAATAGTAGACAAAAGATTAAGTAGCTTAGTGTTATAATCCTATCACATTCTTTTCTAGTCTTGTATTTTCAATTCTGTTCTATTCTGTTCTTTCCTATTATATTTTTATTTTTTTATTATATTTTATTATTCTGTTGTATTCTATTCTTTTATATTCTATGCTATTCTTTTCTATTCAGCAGCCAAATTAGGAATCATCTTTTAAACCTTAATGTTATTACATTGGTCTACAAATTTTGGGAAATCATCACCCTCTGAGATAAAATGTGCTAATTCTTACATATTGTGATTCGATGAATTAGAAAACAGATGATAAAGGTGCTGGTTGGCTGAAGTTCTCAAGATATTTCACAATAAAGATTTATACACAGAGGAGTATATTTGCCTACAAGGGAGGGAGGTGTCTGATGGTCATGACGCCTCGAAACTTCTCCACAAAGTACGGTAGAACAATGAAGATGGCACCACATGGAAGTATAAATTTATCTTCACTGTGAGACTGAAGATTATTACCTGACTGTCATTTATTGTTCTTTTATTGCAAGGAACATTCGTCTTGGTCAGATCTACGCCTCATACAGCTACATCTGGTGGCTTGTGAAAGTGTCATTGCCTAACATTTCCAAGGAACAGTTGTGTGATATTTTCCCTCAGAAGTCTGGAAACTGGAAACCAACGCAGATAACTTCTGCTACATTTGTGTCCAGTATGACAGCCGTGGTAAACAAGGCATACCGCCTATATTCTGGATGTAGAATAGGGGATCAGGACAAGAGTTGGGCCCCTCATTATTGGTGAATTACATCTGCAACTTATCTGTGTCATTGGCTAAACAAGAAGACAAAGTCCATGCCTTTCTCAGTCCTGATGGTGTGGAGGGAACCCACCAATCATAGTAGTGACTGATATTTTTGCATGGTTCCCCAATTGTAAAAGGGATCTCAATAAAGAAGAAGTTGACCATGGAATATCCAAACATTCCATCCGCACTGCGTCCTTTACCCCATGGATCAATCGCACACCCCCCTCGTAATTTTGAATTATTTTGATGTAATTTTGACCTGAAGCTTCATCTTGGAAACTGGAGCCAATGAATACCCAGGACTTAGTTTTCCTTTATTAGAGACCCAATTCTGGTAAAATGTATTTACTTTCATTTCCAAGGCTTTCTCCTTGTAGACCGGTGTTATTGCAATGTGATTCTATTTCAGATTCAAATCCACAATTCATTTTGTTATAATTAATTTCAGATTCGTTTACATTTTTTGCAGTTGTGATTTGGAAATTTGGATACATCGGAATCTCCAATTAATGAAAATGTTGTGTGAATTTTTATTCATAACTAAATTTATTACACAAGTCTGGTGGTTTGATGAAAGCCTCTCCTCAGTGCAAAACACATAAAAGTCCTTGGAGTTTGCAAAAAAAACACCTGAAGGACTTTCAGACGGTGAGGACCAAGATTATTTGGCCTCAATTCTAAGGGGTTGATTTACTAAAGCTGGAGAGTGCAAAACCAGTGCAGCTTTGCATGGTAGCCAATCAGCTTCTAACCTCAGCTTGTTCAGTCAAGCTTTGACAATAAAACCTGGAAGCTGATTGGTTTCTGTGTGGAGCTGCACCACATTTTGCACTTTCAAGCTTTAGTAAATCAACCCCTAAATGTCTGGAAGAAACCAAGCAGTGCTCATTAGACGTGCAATTTGTTTCAATCTGAATACAAATTCAGACACATTTTTAGCTATTCGGAGATCGGTTGTATCTGAATCTCTGAATGAAATCGTAACAAACAAATTTCATTAAAATTCAATAAAATTCTTTTTTGTTTATTCGTTTTCTAATGAATTCAAATTTTTCAGAATGATTACAAGACGGATCAGTTGAAAAATGTTCAGTCAATTTGAATTCTGTGTGAAGAATAGCTGGTTATTAAGCAGCGGGCCACGTCCCTAACAACCGAGGGCTCATCAGCTGTCAGCGGACTTCCCCACTGACAGCTGAAATGTAAACAACAAAATGCCAGCAATACAAAAATGTTTTAAAAAAATGGTGTGGGGTCCCCCAAAAAACCTTACCAGGACCTTATCAAAGCATGCAACCCAGCAGGTCAGGAAAGAGGGGGATGAGCAAGTGCCACACCTCCTGAACCATACCAGACCACATGCCCTCAATTTGTCCCAATTTAACCTAGCAGAATGGAGCAATTCATCCTTAAATTATTAATAGAAGCAATGTAGCCATTAATTGGGGCTCAGCACTCTACTCTCACCTCTTCCTCTGTACCGGATCTGTGTTTACATTAGAGATGAGAAGTCTGGTAGGCTGTCAAGCATGGAAGGTGGATCAGAATGAAACTTATTCAATGGGAAACCTTGATGATTAATTATTCCACAGTGTCTGCACCTACAGAGATGACTAAGAGCTTATCTGAACATCCTGAGCCCTTTCACTAGATGTAAGTGGGTATGGGCCACCTGGCATACTGTTCAACATTGAAAAATTATGAATCTGACTTTGTGAAAAAGAAAGGAAGGAATCGAGCAGCACAATGAGATATAGGTAGAACTGTTTACAGAAATAATATTCAGAAATGCAAATTCAGCAAGAAAAAGGACCGTCCCACGTACATATACTACGGCAGGGCGACCCTTAAATGCAAAATCACGTACCTGTACATGACTTTTCTCTTCAGGTCTCAGGTGCACTTGCGCCGCCAGACGCCTGCTCCCAATATCCACCGGGAGCCTGGCGTCCACCGGGAACCCGGCAATCATTCTGAGAGAGGAAGGATGGTGGTTTGTTGGTGGTTGTAAACAAGCCGACTGCCATTCTGCTAGTAAGGAAGACATCGATTTTGTGAGAGACACAGATCTCTGTCTTTGGACAGTTAAACCATCTCCCTGACACAGTAAAAAAGCACTCCCAGGGAACACATTTAAGCTTTTGATTGCCCCTGATGTTAACTCCTTTCCTGCCAGTGTCATGAGTACAGTGACAGTGCATTTTTCTTAGCACTGAACACTCTATTGGTGTCCCTGGTCCCCAAAAAGTGTCAATTAATGTCAGATTTGTCCGCCACAATGTCACAGTCCTGCTAAAAATCACTGATCGTTGCCATTACTAGTGACAAAAATACAAATAAAAAATACACTTTTTGAGATGCATTTACCAAAAATATGTAACGGAATATATATTGGCCTAAACTGATGAAGAAATTTGATTTTTTTACATTTTTTATTGGATGTTTTATATTTTTAATGTAATTTTTTTTTCTTTTGAATTTTCTTTTTTTTTGTTCATAGTGCAAACAATAAAAAATGCAGAGGTGATCAAATATCATGAAAAGAAAGCTCTATTTGTGGGGAAAAAAAAAAAACTATTTTATTTGGGTACAACATCGCACGTCCGCACAATTGTCAGTTAAAGCAACGCAGAGAATTATCGCAAAAAATGACCTGGTCAGGGAGGGGGGTGAACCTTCCAAAACTAAAGTGGTCAATGGCCAAATATGTGTAGTCACCTGACTGTCACACCTATATGGGGTGATTGGGCATTCCATATCAAAATTATGGTCATTAATATGGAGTTGTCCCCCCGTGCCTGTAACTGTCTCCACTTTTCTGGGAAGACTGTTCACATGATTTTGGAATGCATCTGTGGAGATTTGTGCCCATTCAACCAAAAAAACCTTAGTGAGGTCAGATGCTGATGTTGGATGAGAAGACCTGACTCACAATCAGGCGGAGGTCAGGACTGTGTTCATGACATTTGAGTTCATCCACACCAAACTTATCAACCCATGTCTTTATGGAGCTGGATTTGTGCTCAGGGGGACAGTAATGCTGGAACAGAAAAGGTTGAAAGAAACCAATTGCCTACATATATTGTAGAGCAGGGGTGTCAAACTCAATTTAATTATGGGCTGCAATAGCAGTATGGTTGCCTTCAAATGGCCAGTTGTATCTGGGGTGCACAACGAGCAGTGTTCGGGGTTAAATAGTGTGTTACATAGAGAATGCAGAGTTCAGGATTACACTATGTAAAGAATGTAGAATTCAGGAGTGCACTATGTACAGAGTGTAGAATTCAGGAGTGCATTATGTACAGAGTGTAGAATTCAGGAGTGCATTATGTACAGAGTGTAGAATTCAGGAGTGCACTATGTACAGAGTGTAGAATTCGGGAGTGCACTATGTACAGAGTGTAGAATTTGGGAGTGCACTATGTACAGAGTGTAGAATTCGGGAGTGCACTATGTACATAATGTAGAATTCAGGAGTGCACTATGTATAGAGTGTAGAATTCAAGCATGCACTATGTACAGAATGTAGAATTCAGGAGTGCACTTCCCCAACTACAGAGTGTAGAATTCAGGAGTGCACTATGTACAGAATGTAGATTTCAGGAGTGCACTATGTACAGAGTGTAGAATTCGGGAGTTCATTATGTACAGAGTGTAAAATTCAGGAGTGCACTATGTGCAGAATGTAGAATTCAGGAGTGCACTATGCACACAGTGTAGAATTCAGGAGTGCACTATGCACAGAGTGTAGAATTCAGGAGTGCACTATGCACAGAGTGTAGAACTCAGGAGTGCACTATGTACAGAGTGTAGAATTCAGGGGAACACTATGCACAGTGTATAACCTCAACCCCCTCCAAAGCTTCCTGACATCCCTCTCTCCTACCTGGCCTGGCTCTAGTACCTCCCTGTGTAGGTGGCTCTGCCTCACCTTGCAGGGAGATTGTTCTCTCTCTCAGATTCGGGAGCTCTGTCCCTGCTCTACCCCCCTGTGAGTGAGTACAGAGATCTGTTAGTTCCAGGAATCACTGAGAACATAGATGTCCCTTGTAAACATAGAAGGCTTCTGTGATTACAAGTGACAGTGAGGAGCGGAGGGTGAGAGCCAGAATGGAATTCCACATTCTGGCTGCAAACCTGGGTTTGAGGATCGCATGTCCAGGCCTGGTTGGCCGTATTCAGTCCATGGGCCTTGTGTTTGATATCTGGGCTGTAGAAGGATGAATGACAATAGAAGGAAGGATGAAGCTGGTTGGGTACTGTTGGCACTGGATTGCACTTTTACTGGCTGGTGATTTTGAATCTTTCTTTTCTTTCACACCCCAATCAGTGTGTGAGGGCAAAGTGGGTGAAAGCTGCTAACTTCAGGTGTTGGTTACATTGTGTGATGCTTTGATTGATCACTTCATTGTTTTGTGATCAGCGCAGTCCAATGGGCAGGGCAGTCACCGTACTTTGCTTGTGCATGCTAGGGGGCATCCCATCCCATAACATCAACCTTCCACCCACTTATGTACAATAGGCAGACACAAGGCAGTCAATATACACAAAACATCATAATGCTGATGATAATGTCATTCATAATGATGATGATGGCAGCAATCTGACTGAGCTTGTTTAATCTCATCTACAGCATTATACATTGATTTAATGCGTTACATTTACAGCAATCTTTTCCCCAGCATTGTCCCTCTTATGTTCAGCTCAGGTTTTAAAAGCAAAATGTAGAGTTTAGGAGAAAACATACACAATAATATTCCAGCACTGGAGGTCAGTATGGCGAATATTTCCACAGCCACCATGTATTTCCCTCTGGTGCTCAGATAGGCCGGGATCATGGCAATCCAGACACTGCAGAACACCAGCATGCTGAAGGTGATGTACTTTGCCTCGTTAAAACTGTCCGGTAATGTCCTCACCATGAAAGCCAGAACAAAACTCACAGCTGCCAGAAACCCCATATAAACCAACATAGAGTAGAACCTGTGTTAATTTTCCGCCACACATAGCGTTTTGCTTTTAGGCCAAAAAGTTCCATTTTGGTCTCATCTGAGCAGAGCCCCTTCTTCCACATGTTTGCTGTATCCCCCACATGGCTTCTCACAAACTGCAAACTGGACTTCTTATGGCTTTCTGTCAACAATGACTTTCTTCTTGCCACTCTTCCATAAAGGCCAGATTGATGGAGAGCACGACTTATAGTTGTCCTGTGGACAGATTCTCCCACCTGAACTGTGGATCTCTGCAGCTCCTCCATAGTTACCATGGACCTCTCGGCTGCTTCTCTGATGAATTCTCTCCTTGCCCAGCCGGTCAGTTTAGGTGGACGGCCATGTCTCACTAGGTGTGCAATTGTGCCATACTCTTTCCATTTTCGAGTGATGGATTGAACAGAGCTCCGTGAGATGTTCAAAGCTTGGGATATTTGTTTATAACCTAACCCTGTTTTTTACTTCTTCACAACATTATCCCTGACCTGTCTGGTGTGTTCCTGTTTGTTCACTAAGGTTCTCTAACAAACCTCTGAGGACTTCGCAGAACAGCTGAATTTATACAGAGATTAAATGACACACAGGTGGACTCTAATTACTAATTAAGCAACTTCTGAAGGCAATTGGTTCCATTAGGTTTTAGTTAGGGGTATCAGAGCAAAGGGGGCTGAATACAAATGTCCCCTACACTTTTCACATATTTATTTGAAAAACATGTTTAAAACTATTTATCATTTTCCTTCCACTTCACAATTATGAGCCACTTTGTGTCGGTCTATCACATGGAATCCCAATAAAATACATTTTTTGTTATAACATGACAAAATGTGGAAAATTTCAAGGGGTATGAATACTTTTTCAAGTCACTGTGTATATGGAAACGGACAGTGTCAGTAGGGCAGAGATTTGTGTCAGTTTTTTATTATTTTTTTTTTATTACTCTTTTACAATTTTATTATTTTATAATTTTGTTTTACATTTTTTTACAATCATTTTTTATGATTTTTTTACCATTTTTTAGGAGCCTCGTTGGGGAGCTTGAGTGAAATATCAGGAGTCTAAACAGACCTCTGATGTCTTAATTTGAGATGGAGAAAGGGACTGAGGACAGAGATTCATCAGTCCCTCTCTCTGCAGCCAGGCACAGTTCAGAGTGATTATGGGGTGTCCAGGCACACCTGGCACACCCTATGTGCAAGCCTATGATTGCAGGAAATAATATCAAAATTCAATGAAAGTTGTATCCCCAGAAATGGAAAAAAGGGTCAAAGAGGGAAAGCTATACTCGGGGAAAAAACATAACAGATTAAAACAAACCCCCCAAAATGTGTTAACATTCCTAGACGAAATCTCCTTACCCACACTTCAAAGCGTCCATAAAGATCTCTTAGATAAACCCTTCTCAGTGGAGGAGATCTTAGAAGCTATTAAATTATCTAAGATAAATTCAGCGCCAGGCCCAGGTGGCTTCTCCGTAGGGTACTACAGGAAATTTGGAAAGCTACTGGCCCCTTACCTAGCTCGCTTCTTTAATTCCCTAAGGGATGGAGCCCACCTGGATAGTGACTTGAATACAGCATTCATCTTGGTCATTCCCAAACCTGGTAAAGACCCTAGTGACACAAGCAACTACCGACCGATATCCCTTATCAACAACGACTTAAAGTTTATGACGAAAATTTTGGCCTTGAGGCTTTCTAGCTTTATAGATGAGTATGTCCACAAAGACCAGGTGGGCTTCATCCCCGGGAGACAGATCAGATCAGGAGAGCAATAGATATCACATCACTACTTCATTCTCAATGGGACGGAGTCCCTAAAGAGGAAGGACTTCTACTGTCTCTGGACCTACATAAGGCCTTTGACACAGTAACATGGCCATATATTTTTGCAATCTTAGAGAGATGGGGATTCGGAGGTAAATTTCTTAATGTAATTCACGCCTTATATGACAAACCCTCGGCACAAATCCGACGGATGGGGAGTTACTCAGGCTCTTTCAATATTGACAGAGATACAAGACAAGGATGCCCCTTATCACCCATCCTATTCACCTTGGCGATTGAGACTCTAGCAGTAGATATCAGGCAAAACCCAGACATCAAGGGGGTTAGGTGCAGAGCAGAAGAACACAACTATTTGCGGACGATATGCTTTTATTCGTTACCTCCCCACTAACCTCGCTTCCCAACATAATGAAAACCCTTCACAATTTTAATAGGATGTCGGGTCTAAAAGTTAACGAATCTAAATCTATGATCCTAAATGTCTCTATTCCCCCCACGCTAGCAGATCAGTTGAAACCGAACTTTAAATTTGCCTGGATGAGTAACAAAATCCCATATCTAGGAATCCAACTATTAAGTAACTTCGCCAACTTATACTCAGATAATTACCCTCCCATGTTCAAAAAACTAGAGGTGGACATGCGTACTTGGCTTAGATGTGGTCTATCTTGGCTGGGTAAAGTACATGCGGTTAAAATGACCTTAATGCCTCGACTTCTGTATCTATTCAGGGCTCTTCCCATACCCGTTAAGAAAACAGATATCTCTAAGCTCCAGTCTAAGATAGTGAGCTTCGTCTGGGGGAAGGGAGGTCATCGCCTCGCAAGAAATACCTTATTCTGCTTAAAGAAACAAGGTGGTATAGGTCTCCCTAATGTGTGGTGGTACTACCAGGCCGCCCAGCTCTCACAAATATCAGAGATCTACTCTAGGGGTCCTAAGCTGGATTGGATCACCCTGGAGAGACAAGCAATTCCACAACATACCATTGACCATCTTATTTGGAGGCCTCCTAAGCAGAGACCCACGATCCTGGCCCCCACCCTATCCCATTCTTTAAAACTGTGTGACTCTCTGCTTAAACACGGCACCCTATTTTCTCCCCTAAAACCACTCAAACACCTATTTAATAACCCTGAATTCCCACCGGGTTTAAATATACTGGCATTTCACTGGTGGCTAAACAAGGGCCTATTCAGGATCGTACAGTTTTTCACCCAACATGGCCCGATATCCCTAAACTATTGCATAAGTAGTTTGGAGATGCCAGACACAGAGAAATTTAGACTCTTCCAAATTAGACATTTTCTAGACTCAATATGGTCGAACAAACCTAACCCCCCCTCTATTACCACATACGAAAGCTGGTGCTCCAACTTCAGGGAACAAAGGGGAGGCATCTCCATAATTTAAGCTGCCCTGGCAGACTAAAAAGACACCCCGAAATATGTCAAGGCATGGGAAACTGATCTAGATGTGCAAATGAGCCCTGAGCGATGGTACCTCCTCTTCCAACGTTCATATAAAAATATTATGAATATTGCCCTGATAGAAGCTGGCCTGAAAGTTTTTACTAGATGGTACTATGTCCCAGCTATATTAGCAAAGATATACCCTGCTTCATCCCCCCTTTTCTTTAGAGGTTGCAACCATATAGGTACAATGACCCACATTTGGTGGTCTTGTCCTCGTATACGGTTTTACTGGAATAACATTTTCCAGATGATAAGGAAAGTTACAGGAGCCAAAATTCCCCAGGAACCTTTGTATGCTCTTTTAAACAACCCGGTCACAGGGGTCATGAAGCAGACACAAGCTTTGATTTTATATATGCTTGTGGGAACCAAACTTACAATTGCAAAGGCATGGAAATCTCCAACAGTTTTGGTTCGGGCAACAAAAAGGAAAATATCATGGATAATGGCCCAGGAACAAATAGTAGCAAAACTGCAAGATTCAGTCCCCAAGTTCGAAGCCACCTGGGAACCCTGGGCTACATATGTTGGTATCTCTCTAATACCGGGTTAATAAATACTCTCCTCTCCCCAGGAGTCCTTATCCTTTCCGATTCTAACTTGATATACAACTTTATTTTCCCCTCCTCCTCCTACTACTACCTTTCCAGACTCTTTCTCCTACTTGCTCTTTCCTTCTATGATCATATATTTAACTCTTTTCTAGCTTTCTCTCCCTCATTCTTATTTTCAGTTTCCCAATCCAGGATTTTCTAGTATTGGCACTGTTTTCATATCTACTTATGATGACATAGTTTATCTGACTACAGGAGGAACAGAGGGATCTGCAGGGGCTGAGATGCTCCAGGGAGTGCCACACTAGGGGCACATCATTGCTTTTTATTCCTCAGTTATCCCCCTCCTTGTTACCCTTCTTTGAGAAGATCACCCCAAGACTCCGAGCCCGCAGTGTGTTCCCATTGGGGTGGACTCGGAGCTTGGGTAGGTCACGATCCTAAACTTGTTTAAAGGAGATGAGGGTTCCTCATTGGATTCCCTTTATATATTGTCCTATAACTGGAGCTCCATAGCATCCCCCTGGCCCTCCTAAAAACTACAATTAGTAAGACTTCGGTCCTTCGGTTGATTTATTTCCACCATGACAATCATTGTATCTCTGTTTTTCATGTTCATATTGTCTGAAATGTGGATGTTTAAAAATAATCTACAGAACAATGCCAATATGCTATGTATAATTGTTATGTACTTAGAGTCTTGTCTCAAACTGGAAATCATTTGACTTTCTGTAAACGCTTGTTCTTTATTGGATAACTAAACATATTGCAAACAAAAGATTAAAACAAATAAAAATTACATTTTCTGAGCAGTATAAACATTTTAGCAGAAAAGTGTTCTCCCTCAATAGAAAACATTGGGGCCTTATTCCCAGGCATATACAGATATTCTGTATTTCCAAATGGTACCATTGCAGACTTTCTGTAGCAGCCAGAATTAGAGAGCTTTGCGTTGATAGATCTGAATTGTGACTGATACCCAGAGTGTGTGTACCCAGGTGCTAGGCTAAGAATGGAGAATGAGAGAGACACTGGCTGTAGCTGCTCTCTGTATCTTTTGCCTAGTGGTGCTGAAATAGGTACCAGCTATATCAGCAGGAGGAGGGAGTGGCTGAGCAGGAAGAGTTCAATAGATTACAAGTTCAGCAGCACTGCACTGTGGGAACTGTAGTCCAGGGGAGAGAGACTCTACTGTAATGTCACTTTTGATCTGCAGTTCCCAGAAGAAGATTTTGTAAATAAATGCAGTGCCAAGATCAAGTTATTTAAAGAAATGTGAGATAAAATTGCAATAAGTATATAGCACAAATAAAATGAAAATAAATGTTCTTCCTTCAGAAGGAATGGTATCACAGTCTTAGAGTCTTTTCCAAATCTCACTATTGAATCTCAAATCTTGTGAGTCAGGGAATATACCCTCAGATATCCACAACAAAAATGACCAGCAAAGGAGGGGAAAAAAACATTCACTTGAGGATAGGTATATAATTCTTTCAAGAATCACCATCAAGGGAACATCCTAGTGATCTTTGTAAAAGATGTAGGCTTACCAGATTCTGGTGAAAAACGCACATAGGTCAAACTCGTCTTTGTAGGCGATGGTATCCACAGATCTTCATTGACAGATCATCATAGACAAGGACATCCACAGGTCATCATGGACAAATCATCATGGGTAATAGTGAAAACGGGAGAAATAATCCAACACCCAGCGGCTCCAAACACTCTCAGGGATGCTCCACAAAGTTGATCCAATGTTCAGCACATATGATATGAGAGGAAAGAAGCCGACATAGTGTGATACCGTTTCAAATTGGACTTTATTTGAACAAAAGGAATTATGAATACTCACATTCATAAAGTAATAACAGAGCTCTGGATAAAAATGAAGTGACAGGAGGAGTAGGGAACCCGACGCGTTTC
>BLSH010432179.1:27553-39563 GCA_018402905.1 Glandirana rugosa
ACAGCAGGAACCTGACCCTATAGGAGTAGGCGATGATTTTAGAACAATTATCTGTCCCTTATAGGACCAGCAGGAACCTCTCCCTTTAGAATTAGGAGATGATTATAGAACAATAATCTGTCTCTTACAGAAACAGCAGGAACCTGACCCTATAGGAGTAGGCGATGATTTTAGAACAATTATCTGTCCCTTATAGGACCAGCAGGAACCTCTCCCTTTAGAATTAGGAGATGATTATAGAACAATAATCTGTCCCTTACAGCAACAGCAGGAACCTTACCCTATAGGAGTAGGCGATGATTTTAGAACAATTATCTGTCCCTTACAGGGCCAGCGGGAACCTCTCCATTTAAAACTAGGAGATGATTATAGAACAATGATCTGTCCCTTACAGCAACAGCAGGAACCTGACCCTATAGGAGTAGGCGATGATTTTAAAACAATTATCTGTTCCTTACAGGACCAGCAGGAACCTCTCCCTTTAGAACTAGGAGATGATTATAGAACAATAATCTGTCTCTTACAGAAACAGCAGGAACCTGACCCTATAGGAGTAGGCAATGATTTTAGAACAATTATCTGTCCCTTACAGGACCAGCAGGAACCTCTCCTTTTAGAACTAGGAGATAATTATAGAACCCTAATATGTCCCTTACAACAACAGCAGGAACCTGACCCTATAGGAGTAGGCAATGATTTTAAAACAATAATCTGTCCCTCACAGCAACAGCAGGAACCTGACCCTAAAGGAGTAGCCAATGATTTTAGAACAATTATCTGTCCCTTACAGGACCAGCAGGAACCTCTCCTTTTAGAACTAGGAGATAATTATAGAACAATAATCTGTACCTTACAGCAACAGCAGAAACCTGACCCTATAGGAGTAGACAGTGATTTTAGAACAATTACCTGTCCCTTACAGGACCAGCAGGAACCTCTCCCTTTAGAACTAGGAGATGATTATAGAACAATAATCTGTCCCTTACAGCAACAGCAGGAACCTGACCCTATAGGAGTAGGCGATGATTTTGGAACAATTATCTGTTCCTTACAGGACCAGCAGGAACCTCTCCCTTCAGAACTAGGAGATGATTATAGAACAATAATCTGTCCCTTACAGCAACAGCAGGAACCTTAACCTATAGGAATAGGCGATGATTTTAGAACAATTATCTGTACCTTACGGGGCCAACAGGAACCTCTCCCTTCAGAACCAGCAGATGATTATAGAACAATAATCTGTCCCTTACAGCAACAGCAGGAACCTGACCCTATAGGAGTAGGCAATGATTTTAGAACAATTATCTGTTCCTTACAGGACCAGCAGGAACCTCTCCCCTTAGAACTAGGAGATGATTATAGAGCAATAATCTGTCCCTTACAGCAACAGCAGGAACCTGACCCTATAGGAGTAGGCGATGATTTTAAAACAAGTATCTGTCCCCTACAGGCCAGCAGGAACCTCTCCTGTTAGAACTAGGAGATAATTATAGAACAATAATCTGTACCTTACAGCAACAGCAGGAACCTGACCCTATAGGAGTAGACGTTGATTTTAGAACAATTACCTGTCTCTTACAGGACCAGCAGGAACCTCTCCCTTTAGAACTAGGAGATGATTATAGAACAATAATCTGTCACTGAAAGCAACAGCAGGAACCTGACCCTTTAGGAGTAGGCAATGATTTTAGTACAATTATCTGTTCCTTACAGAACCAGCAGGAACCTCTCCCTTTAGAACTTGGAGATTATTATAGAACAATAATCTGTCCCTTACAGCAACAGCAGGAACCTTACCCTATAGGAGTAGGCAATGATTTTAGAACAATTATCTGTCCCTTACAGGGCCAGCGGGAACCTCTCCCTTTAGAACTAGCAGATGATTATAGAACAATAATCTGTCACTTACAGCAACAGCAGGAACCTGACCCTATAGGAGTAGGCTATGATTTTAGAACAATTATCTGTCCCTTACAGGACCAGCAGGAACCTCTCCCTTTAGAACTAGGAGATGATTATAGAACCATAATCTGTCCCTTACAGCAACAGCAGGAACCTGACCCTATAGGAGTAGGCGATGATTTTAAAACAATTATCTGTCCCTTACATGATCAGCAGGAACCTCTCCCTTTAGAATTAGGAGATGATTATAGAACAATAATCTGTCTCTTACAGAAACAGCAGGAACCTGACCCTATAGGAGTAGGCAATGATTTTAGAACAATTATCTGTCCCTTACAGGACCAGCAGGAACCTTTCCCTTTAGAACTAGGAGATGATTATAGAACACTAATATGTCCCTTACAACAACAGCAGGAACCTGACCCTATAGGAGTAGGCAATGCTTTTAAAACATTTATCTATCCCTTACAGGACCAGCAGGAACCTCTCCCTTTAAAACTAGGAGATGATTATAGAACAATAATCTGTCCCTCACAGCAACATCAGGAACCTGACCCTATAGGAGTAGGCAATGATTTTAGAACAATTATCTGTTCCTTACAGGACCAGAAGGAACCTCTCCCTTTAGAACTAGGAGATCATTATAGAACAATAATCTGTCCCTTACAACAACAGCAGGAATCTGACCCTATAGGAGTAGACGGTGATTTTATAACAATTACCTGTCCCTTACAGGACCAGCAGGAACCTCTCTCTTTAGAACTAGGATCTGATTATAGAACAATAATCTGTACCTTACAGCAACAGCAGGAACCTGACCCTATAGGAGTAGACGGTGATTTTAGAACAATTACCTGTCCCTTACAGGACCAGCAGGAACCTCTCCCTTTAGAACTAGGAGCTGATTATAGAACAATAATCTGTCCCTTACAGCAACAGCAGGAACCTGACCCTATAGGAGTAGGCGATGATTTTAGAACAATTATCTGTTCCTTACAGGACCAGCAGGAACCTCTCCCTTCAGAACTAGGAGATGATTATAGAACAATAATCTGTCCCTTACAGCAACAGCAGGAACCTGACCCTATAGGAGTAGGCAATGATTTTAGAACAATTATCTGTCCCTTACAGGACCAGCAGGAACCTTTCCCTTTAGAACTAGGAGATGATTATAGAACACTAATATGTCCCTTACAACAACAGCAGGAACCTGACCCTATAGGAGTAGGCAATGATTTTAAAACATTTATCTGTCCCTTACAGGACCAGCAGGAACCTCTCCCTTTAAAACTAGGAGATGATTATAGAACAATAATCTGTCCCTCACAGCAACATCAGGAACCTGACCCTATAGGAGTAGGCGATGATGTTAGAACAATTATCTGTTCCTTACAGGTCCAGAAGGAACCTCTCCCTTTAGAACTAGGAGATCATTATAGAACAATAATCTGTCCCTTAAAGCAACAGCAGGAATCTGACCCTATAGGAGTAGACGGTGATTTTAGAACAATTACCTGTCCCTTACAGGACCAGCAGGAACCTCTCCCTTTAGAACTAGGAGCTGATTATAGAACAATAATCTGTACCTTACAGCAACAGCAGGAACCTGACCCTATAGGAGTAGATTGTGATTTTAGAACAATTACCTGTCCCTTACAGGACCAGCAGGAACCTCTCCCTTTAGAACTAGGAGCTGATTATAGAACAATAATCTGTCCCTTACAGCAACAGCAGGAACCTGACCCTATAGGAGTAGGCGATGATTTTAAAACAAGTATCTGTCCCTTACAGGCCAGCAGGAACCTCTCCTGTTAGAACTAGGAGATAATTATAGAACAATAATCTGTACCTTACAGCAACAGCAGGAACCTGACCCTATAGGAGTAGACGGTGATTTTAGAACAATTACCTGTCCCTTACAGGACCAGCAGGAACCTCTCCCTTTAGAACTAGGAGATGATTATAGAACAATTATCTGTCCCTGACAGCAACAGCAGGAACCTGACCCTATAGGAGTAGGCAATGATTTTAGAACAATTATCTGTACCTTACAGGACCAGCAGGAACCTCTCTCTTTAGAACTTGGCGGTGATTATAGAACAATAATCTGTCCCTTACAGCAACAGCAGGAACCTTACCCTATAGGAGTAGGCAATGATTTTAGAACAATTATCTGTCCCTTACAGGGCCAGCGGGAACCTCTCCCTTTAGAACTAGCAGATGATTATAGAACAATAATCTGTCCCTTACAACAACAGCAGGATACTGACCCTATAGGAGTAGGCAATGATTTTAGAACAATTATCTGTCCCTTACAGGACCAGCAGGGACCTCTCCCTTTAAAACTAGGAGATGATTATAGAACAATAATCTGTCACTTACAGCAACAGCAAGAACCTGACCCTATAGGAGTAGGCGATGATTTTAGAACAATTATCTGTCCCGTACAGGACCAGCAGGAACCTCTCCCTTTAGAACTAGGAGATGATTATAGAACAATAATCTGTCCCTTACAGCAACAGCAGGAACCTGACCCTATAGGAGTAGGCGATGATTTTAGAACAATTATCTGTCTCTTACAGGACCAGCAGGAACCTCTCCCTTTAGAACTAGGAGATGATTATAGAACAATAATTTGTCCCTTACAGCAACAGCAGGAACCTGACCCTATAGAAGTAGGCAATGATTTTAGAACAATAATCTGTCCCTTACAGGCCAGCAGGAACCTCTCCCTTTATAACTAGGAGATGATTATAGAACAATAATCTGTCCCTTACAGCAACAGCAGGAACCTGACCCTATAGGAGTAGGTGATGATTTTAGAACAATTATCTGTCCCTCTAAACAGTAGACTCTACTTAATCCAGTCAGATCATTCATTAATGCATAATGAGATCTGCAATCTGTCCCTCTAAGCCGTAGACTCTACCTAGTCCACTCAGATCGTTCTGTAATGCAGGATGAGATCTGCAATTTGTCACTCTAAGCAGTAACTCTACCTAGTCCAGTCAGATCGTTCTGTAATGCAGGATGAGATCTGCAATCTGTCCCTCAAAGCAGTTGTAGTAGTCTCTACCTAGTCCACAATCAGATCGATGAGATGTTATTATATATATCTGCAATCTGTCCCTCACAGCGCCAGCAGCATCCTCTCCCTACCCTAGTCAGAGTCTCAGAGAGCATGTGGCTGCAGCACTAAGTGACTCCAGCTTGTAAAGAGGCTGGGTCACA
This sequence comes from Glandirana rugosa, assembly GCA_018402905.1. NCBI lineage: Eukaryota > Metazoa > Chordata > Amphibia > Anura > Ranidae > Glandirana > Glandirana rugosa. Next base: position 32,687 of record BLSH010432179.1, read on the forward strand.
TGATGCACTGGCCAATCATAGCCATGCCATTAGTAGGCATGGGTGTGATGGCTTCTAAGGGAAAACCAGTGAAACGCTTGTTGATTGGCTGCCCTGCAGCTATTCAACATGCGTGATCAAATACCTGAACCCAGAACCCGAACCCAAACTTTTTTCAAATGTCTGGGTTCGGGTCAGGGTCACGGACACCCCAACGTTCGGTACGGATCCGAACTTTACAGTTCGGGTTCGCTCAACTCTAGTTGTGAGTCTGGGAGACCTATGCCTCCATCCGCTTTCTGGAGAACTAGTTTATTCCACCCTATTCTTGCTGGTTTGCCTCCCCATAGAAACGTTCTACAAATTATTTTGTAAGTGGCGAAGAACGAGGGTGGTAAGAAAATTACCATGGTCTGCAATTCGATATAACATTATAACGGGAAAACTTTAATTTTTATAATAGATGCTCGCCATACCAGGAGATGGTGAGGGCATCCCAACGTTTGAGGTGCGGTTGAATAGTGTTCAGTTCCACTAGATAGTTTTCATGGTATAAGTCTGATAATTTACCTGGTAGTTGTATACCTAAATAAGTGATGGTATCCAGTTTCCATTTAAATGGAAAATTGGTTTGATATTGTCGTACTGTGTCTATCGGTAGGGATATATTTAAGGCAAAAGCGTTTGAGTAGTTGATCTGCAAATTGGATATGTGTTTGAATTTTTCTAGTACTGACATAATGTTCAGCAGGGTCATTAACGGAACCGATAGAAACAGCAGATTATCATCTGCGAAAGCTGCGATTTTAAATTCTTTGTCTCTTACTTTATTACCTTTCATGTCCGAATTTGTACGGATGCATCTCAGGAGAGGTTCCAATGCTGGGATATAGAGGAAAGGGGATAGGGGACATCCCTGCCTAGTCCCATTATAGATGGGCGTCCAATAGGCAGCCATTGACCTTGACTCGGGCTCTCAGATTGGTGTATAGGGCTCCTATGAAGGCTCTCATCCTGGTTCCCAATCCCAGTGCACCTAGGACAGCTTACATATAGTCCCAGGCTACCCGATCAAACGCCTTCTCCGCATCCATGAAAGAAACCTTCTTGCCGGTTGGTATTGAGCCTATGGTGTAGGTTCAAGGCTTTGGTTGTATTGTCCCTAAGACAAATCTAACTTGGTCTAAACCACCAGAGTTCCCTTTTACATCAGAGTCTGCAGGACTCCCCCTTACAATGCAAGGGGAAACTTGGCATACTCTGATGTAAAGGGCAATGCTGCAGAGCCTGATGTAAGTGGGAACTCTGATGTAAAGGGGAATGCAATGGATTCTGATATAAGGGGGGTCTCTGGTTACCAGAGTCCCCCCTTAGATCATAATCTGCAATGTTCCCCTTTATGCCAAAGTTCCCTTGCACTGTAAGGGGGATTCCTGCAGACTGTGATATATGGGGGAACTGTGCTGGCTGGGTTATTTTAACCTGACCTTCATGTAAATGGAGAAATATGGTTTTTAACTTTTAACTTAAATACATTGCTAATAGCTTTAGCTACATGTTTATAGCTTAAATATTGATATTTGTACTGAAAACAGCCTTTTAATAATACACTGTTCAAATGTGCTTTAACATGGTTTTCCTTTTTGTGAACAAAAAATAATGACATTATCCAGTTCGTCTGATATAGTAATGCTATGGGGCTGGTATTAAAACATTTTTCCAGGGCTGGTTGTTATTCCCAGTCCGGCCCTGAAGTTATTTTGAGGGGACAACAAATTTACACTTTTTTTTTTTTTTTACTTTCAGAGATTTTTATTGAGGACAAATTTACACTTTTATCCAAGCTGTACACTCACTACTGTACACTGTATCAAAGTGTAATTTCTTCAGTGTTGTCACATGAAAAGATATAATAAAATATTTACAAAAATGTGAGGGGGTGCACTCACTTTTGTGAGATACTGTATGAATACAGATACGAAAATATATACTGTATGTATATACTATATATATCAAACAATAAAACTCAAAATGCCACCTGAGGTTAAAATAGCATAAATTATATTAAAAATCACTGATAAAACAGTTCAAGTCAAAATCTATGTTTAATCATTTAGGCCAAGGTATTTAACTCATAAATCCACCATGATTCTTTTTTTCTTATCTCTCTTATTTTGTTACTATCTCTTCAATTTTTTTATATTTCTCTATATCTCAAAATTGGAGGCCCCTAGGATCTTTATTATGGACCACTAAGAATTGTTTAGAAATATGACGCATCTTTAAACATACACTGATTTTATATACATGTTCTTTTATCAATTCTTGGAGTGGCACAGATACTGGTGTATGTGAGGGACTTTTTTTTGCACATTTATTTATATATTTGTTTGCACACATTTCATAGGTTGCAAGTTATAGTACAATATTTTATGCATAGCCCTACACCATTTTTATTTATAATTAATGTTCATATCAAAGCAAAGCTATATTCTCTTGCTCCTCCAGGGATACTGGATAAAAGTGGGGTTGATTTACTAAAACTAAAGAGTGCAAAATCTGGTGCAGCTCTGCATAGAAACCAATCAGGGTCCAGGTTAAAGCCTAATTGAACAAGCTGAATTTAGAAGCTGATTGGCTACCATGCACAGCTGCAACAGATTTTACATTCTCCAGTTTTAGCAAATCAGCTCCATTGTTTCTTGCCAATATCTTCTTCAACAGTCTTCTGGTTCCCATATCACTCACTTCTGCCTATTACGCATCCACATTCTTACAGATGCTGGGGATGTGCTGGGGTGTTCACTGCACTGCACTGCAGGCAGTGTACACTTTTAAATTGCTAGGGGAGAGGTAAAAGCATTTTTTAATTACCTAAATTTATGCTTCAAACTAATTTTATTTGGTTGTTATTTTGATTGCAGCCCTTTTACTGGTTTCTGAAAAGAAAATAAATGCAGGTTTATTGTGTTATAAATTGGAAAAAAACAAGTATACACTTATACCTTTAAGGTCAAACTGTACTAAGTAAATAAACAATAACTGAAGGGCATTCTTTCATGGGACAGCTGACATTCTTGACAACTAATTATACAATTAAGTAATATGCTGGGGGATAAAAAACACACTTCAATTTTAGCTCAGTCAAAGAGATGGATCAACAGCTGCTGATGAGCTTGTTATACAGCCGCTTGTTTATGATGTTTACATACAGACAGGATAGATGTCTTGGGCATGTAATCCTGGTGTTTATCCTCCGGTGTCTCTGTGCTCTTATTGCTCTTTAAATAGGAATTACAGGAACAGTTAATATTCATCTGAAATGATCATTTACATTATTATACCTCTTTTGCCTAAACATGACACTGAATATTCATTGTAAATACAAGCATGGTACATGTGGGATTAGTAGTACATACAAGCAACGCACACTGAGGATTAGTGTTGAATGCTAGCAGTGTATACTGTGGATTATCACTAGACATAAGCTGCATACATGGGAGGATTAGCACTAAACAGCACTGTTGCAATCTCAGGAGAGGCTGTAAATCTTATGTATTTTGCAGTCACTACCAAAACATTACATTTCTTTAACTTTACAGGGTATATTCCTATGGGTACCTACAAGTCACTTAACTGCAAGCTGGCTAACTCAGTGACCTCATATCCACAAGCAGAAGTGAGGAATAAAATACATCTCTTGGGGGGCACGGGAAGTCCCTGTTAGTGACATTTTTGCAGCTTGATTTATACTTTAGCAGCTGTTGTTTTGCTGTGAGGTATAGAGCTGACAAACTGCTCAGGCTGAGAAATGTGCAGCCTCTTTTCCTTGAGGTAAAGGACACTCTGTCAGTCTCCAGCTCTGCTCCTCTGGGTTTCTCTCACATGTGTTTGTGCTCTTAAAGGAAAAAAAAATGGTTGTATTTGGAAAACAAAATTGTAGCTCTCTTTCTCCGGAATGGTTAACTTTGAAAACAAATGAGAGTTAATAGCTGTAGTGATGTAAGTGTTTTCCTGAGGGCCCTGATGCTGAGTTCAACCAAGGCCAGCCACTAATGGCCAACATTTTCCCTTAGATCAAGAAACGGGGAGATACCTTCCAGTCCTCAGCTTTGTATTCATTCATTGCATTATTGACATTTAAACATCCTGGTAGGGCAACACCAGGAAGAAAGAAACAGCAAAGGCAACGTAGCTATAAAGAATAAAAGGATCAAAACCAAAAATATTAGAAAGTGACATTAGCCAGTATGGGTTAGGTCCACCACAGTTGAGGCAAGAAACATTCAATGGTACAGGGCATCCTTAGTGATCAAGAAATTGCTGGATGGCCGCTCTCTGATGCAACACCTTTATTGTGCAGAATCAAGTAAAATCCAAACTGTCATAACATCAGTAACATAGGTACAGGGACAGACAGCTGACTTTTTTCACACCATTTAAAGGTGCTTAATCATAGCTGAAGAACACAATCTGACAATTTGTATATATATATATAGGTATATGAGACCAACCGGAAGTCATTGGGGTCACTCCTATAGATAATCAGATGTGAGTGAAAACACCCACATGGGAAGTAAATCAAAGAAAATGGAGACCAGTGGAACACCACATCCCAAGCACAGAACTGACAGATGAACCACCAATTCTCTGCAAACATCGAGAGGCCTCCCATACCATTCAAAAAATAAAAGTAGTGAAATAAAGAATAAATTACATTCTGTACATATAAACGCCGAACTGTGTTACTGAATCTATGTTTTCTATGACCACAGAGAGCAGAGGACAAATATTATTATTATTAACTCTAACAGAATAAATCGTATTATACTGCAATAAACACTGAATGAAAGATACTGTACTACAAAGGAGGGGGACAAATAGAATGAACAAGAAAAAAATGAATGAAAACTAATAATGTAAAACTGCTCATGGCACACATGTAATGGAGAAAAAGAGGCAAGAATTATCTGTAAAAGTGGGGAAGCATACCACTCAAAATTCAATCCTACTGGCTCTCTGGTATTTAAAGTAAATATCCAGAAAACTTCTTTTTTGCATAAAATTCCAAATTTATCACCCCCTTGTTGTCATGGTATTTTTTCCATCCCCTGGATCACTAGACTGGACATATCTTTATTGTGGCGCTCAATCCAGTGTCTAGCCACATTAGTAGAGTGGTGTTTTTCTATGTCATATAAGTGGTCATGTAAACAGTCCCTCAACCTGCGGGTAGCATTTATTCCTATTTTCTGTACTGTATGGACCTTCCTTATCAATAAAAGCATCAATTGGAGTGCGGCTATCTGGACCTTTCTTTCTATTCAAGTTCAGTTTGCATACTGAGCCAGCACCCACAGGGACATAGAAGGTAATTTACCAGGACTCATATCCTCTGCAGCGGCTCTTCTCCTTCATCCGACCCACATATTGAACCTGACATGACGTACATGTAATGACATAAACCAAAAAACGTGTGTTGCAGTTAATAGAGGACAACATTTCAAAGGATTTACTTGTGGGTACTGAAAGGCCTCTGTCACCTCTCTTAATGAATGAACAGTATGAACAACTACCCGTACCACATTTAAATGTACCTTTAAATTGTAACCAATGTGCTGGTGACCATTTACTGGTATATCAACTTGGAGAAAGCCATTTACCTAAGGTGGGTGCCCTTCTCAAAACCAGCTGTATTTCATTTGATAAAATCTGCGCATAAGTGGGATCATTGGACAGCACGAGGAGATATTTAATGATAACCTTCCTTATTTTCTCAAACTCCATACTATATGGAGTCGAGAAAACAGGAACTTTCGAAAACCGAGTAGATTTGTTATTCCTTTTGCTTTTACGTGAAGAATTCTCTCTTACTAACGTATCCTGCGGGGTATTCTCTGTGGTATTGAGAGCCTTATGAATAATGGACCCAGGGTATCCGCTTTCTTCAAATCTAGAAGCCATTTCTATAGCCTCCCTTTTGGAATCTACTTACCTGCTGCACATTTGTTTCAATCTGAGAAATTGGTCCACTGGTATACTTCTGATGGTATGATCTGGATGTCTTGAGTCTGCCCTTAACCACTTCAGCCCCGGAAGGATTTCCAGCTTTAGGACCGGAGCCCTTTTTTCAATTTGGTACTGCGCCGCTTCAAATGGCAATCGCACTCATGCAATGCAGTACCCAAACAAAATTTGCGTCCTTTTTTTCCCACAAATAGAGCTTTCTTTTGTTGGTATTTGTTCACCACTGCGCTTTTTAATTTTTGCGATATAAACAAAAAGGAACGGAAATTTTGAAAAAAAATGATATTTTCAACTTTATGTTATTACAAAAATACAATAAACTAAATTTTAGTCATAAATTTTTGCCAAAATGCATTCAGCCACATGTCTCGGGTAAAAAAAAATGCCAATTAGCATATATTTATTGCTTTGCGTAAAAGTTATAGCCTCTACAAACTAGGGTACATTTTCTGGAATTTCCGCAGCTTTTATTTTATGACTGCCTATCTCATTTCTTGAGGTGCTAAAATGGAGGGGCAGTACAAAACCCCCCAAATGACCCCATTTTGGAAAGTAGACACCCCAAGGAATTTGCTGAGAGGCATGTTGAGCCCATTGAATATTTTATTTTTTTGTCATAAGTGATTGAAAGATGACCAAAAAAAAAAACAATTACACAAAGTTGTTACTGAAATGATATATTGCTCACATATGCCATGGGTATATGTGGTATTACACCCCAAAATACATTCTGCTGCTTCTCCTGAGTACGGGGATACCCATGTGTGAGACTTATTGGGAGCCTATCGGCGTACGGGACCCCGAAAACCAATCACCACCTTCAGGATTTCTAAGGGCAAAAATTTATGCCTTCACCCCACACTACCTATCT
>BLSH010432179.1:73016-83218 GCA_018402905.1 Glandirana rugosa
TGCAACTCAAAGCAGCGGTATGTGAAATCTCTAATTTCTGCTATCTGTCCTCAAAGCAACAGCACAGACAGCAGTAGTAAAGTAATCTATCTCAGGATGCAGGATCAGGTCTTAAAATGGCTAAAATCTGTCCCTCACGCCGTCAGCTACCTTTCCCTATACTAACCCAAGGAGCATGTGACTGCAGTACTGTGACTCCAGCTTATAAAGAGGCTGGGTCACATGATGCACCGGCCAATCACAGCCATGCCATTAGTAGGCATGGCTGTGATGGCTTCTAAGGGCAAACCAGTGAAACGCTTGTTGATTGGCTGCCCTGCAGCTTCTCAACACGTGGAGTAAAATAGCAGAACCCCGGACCGAACCCGAACGATTTTTGAAATGTCCGGGTCCGGGTCCGTGCCACGGACACCCTAAAGTTCGGTACGGACCCGAACGTTACAGTCCGGGTTCGCTCAACACTAGTTATGAGGTAAAACACAATATGTAGAAGTAAACACAATATGTAGAAGTATCGCTGAGTTGTCATAAAGCCTCAGCTCTATATTGCTCTGAATCCAGAACAACGACAGCTCCCCCCTTATCAGCCTCTCTGATGACAATGTCACAGCGAGATTTAAGATTTTTAATGGCTGCCCTTTCTTGTGTAGTGAGGTTATCCTTGGGAAAGTGTGTATGTGAGTCCACCTTATCTTTCAATATAGTTAAGTCACGTTTGACTAATGTTTGATACATTTCAATAGCTGCACTTCTAGTGTTAACTGGGTAAAAATAACGGTCCCCTAAATTAATATCACAAGTACAAATGCCGTGCAGACCACCAGTAGTCTCTGACTGTAGACTCTCTAACGTGGACCTTGCAACAAGGTCCCAGAAGTCAAAGGTGTCCCCACCCTGCATCTCCACTGAAGGGGTCACAGAATGTGGATTGCCCTGCTCAGATTAAAAAAAAATGTTTTTTAAGGGTAATATTACGGACAAAACGATTCACGTCTAAAAAAGTATTAAAGGTATTGAAGTGGGACATGGGAGAGAAGGAAAGCCCTTTAGAAAGTAGAGACAATTCATCACTAGAAAGAAAGACACTAGATAGTGAACTGAATCTTCTGTGTTTCTGGTATATTTTAGCGGTGCACTCTTTGCGGTTTGCATTGGATTTTCCTCATCTGCACTATGCTCCCCAGAACCTTTTGTTTCTATATAATTGCATAGCACACCCTAAACCATTCCAAATCTACTGGACTTTACTTATTTTCCTGCCCTGTATGAAAACTTGGAAACACACCCATTATCTTCTATGCACCATGGATCGTCGGATAAAGATCTCCCAAGTTTATACCAAGGACCCACATCCCGCCACAGAAGAGATGACTTGTACCTCTCTTTTTGAACAACTTAAGACCCTATTAATAAAAGAGACTAAACTATGGTGGGATGCGGAGTGACTCAAGCAGTACATCAAAGAGTCCATGGTAATGAGAGGGTTGAGAATTAAAAAATTCCCCTCCACATCGTATTCGGATGATTTCATGATCGAATGGAATAACATTATCAAAATGTTCATTGGATCTGATGCAACTCATTGTCTCAAAGGAAGAGGACTTGTTACAAACTGTCAACCAGGATATTGACTCTATTCGCACTTCATTGGAAATATACCAAACTCAGCATTTTTATAAAACTTTTAATACTGAACTTGCTGACTCTCTCAGTAAATTTGAACAAAGTCTCATGGATAACAAAAGGCAGAAGTTCCTGAGAGATCTTCACGACTATCAAAATAATTTAGTCTACACACGTAAACGACTGAATCTGCCCCAATCAATTCTAAAAAAGAGGAGGCATCGGAGACGTCGTTCACAAAGACGTGAGCTTCAGCTCACCTGAACAATCAGACTTTCAGTCTGAAACTTCAATTAACTCTGATGCAAGCTCTTCCCTGCCGTCTCACAGCTCCACCTCTTCAGTTTTTTCTAAGGATTCACGGTGCCCTGATCCATCGGCTACAAAAAACTATATTGCTGGATAAACCTGTTGTCCCGGTATTTCATCATTTACCCAAAATACACAAAACCCCCATTTTGGGGCGACCCATTGTTGCCAGTATGGGTTCTTTACTTGAGAGACTGGGGCAATGGGTGGACCAACACCTACAGCCACTTGTTGTTAGATTACCGGGGTATATTAAAAATACTGGCACTGTCTTACGCCATATCCAACATGTCAAATGGATGGAGGATTATAGTTGGATTACCATGGACGTTCAGTCCCTGTACTCCTGCATCCCCCATGATTTGGCATTAGAGGCACTCAGGTTTCATCTGGCACATTATAGTAATTACAGCATGAAACTGAATGAATTTATCATCCTCAGTACGGAATTTTTACTCAAGCATAATTTTTTCATGTTTGATAACATCTTTTATTTGCAACGCACTGGTGCCTCGATGGGAGCTAAGTTCTCTCCCTCCCTAGCCAATCTTTATATGGGCTGGTGGGAGGAGAGAACCTTGTTCTCACCTGCCAATCCATATATTAGCATTGTTTGGTTCGGTCGCTATATTGACGACCTGCTACTGATATGGTAGGGTCCACAGACTGACATAGTTGAGTTTGTCAATTTTGTTAATGACAATTCTCTCAACATTATTTTCAGTTATGAGACCCATGAATGTGATATCAATTTTTTTGATATCACATTGTTGGGGGATACTGATTCCAACACGGTTTCTACCTGTACATATTGTAAGACTTGTGCGGGCAATTCACTCCTATTAGCCAGCAGCTGCCATCCTTTCCACAAGATCAAATCGGTACCTGTGGGGGAATTTGTCAGGATCAAACGGAATTGCTCCAGTGCAGAGTTCTTTCAAGAAGAAGCTGGGGTGGCTGCTTCCAGATTAAGAGCACGAGGCTATAGTAACAGTTATATTGAGAGGGCTAATAACATAGCTATCAAGAAAGATAGGAACACCCTTATTGACAATTCTTGTAAAAACAGGACTAAAACTAGAGAGAACAAAGACAGTTCTATTAATTTTGTCACTACATATTCCCATTAGTACAATAAGGTTATTAATATCATCCGTAAGCATCTCCCCATTCTATCAACTGACAAGGAACTTGATGTTATTATTAAGAGAGGCTGTAGGTTTTCCAGTAGACGTGCCGCCACTCTGGATAGTCTTCTTTCCCCCAGCCTTTTTTCATCCAGTTCCTTTAATAAGACTTGGTTACACACGACTGGTTCCTATGCCTTTGGCTTAAACACTTGCAGGTTTTGTCACAGGCATCTTAAGAAATTAAGTTTGGTTTACTCTTGTTCTACGAATAGAGAATTTCAGATACAGGATTATATTAATTGCGGCTCACAACAGGTTGTTTATGCCATAGAATGCACTATTTGTAAGTTACGATGTGTTGGATGCACTATAAGACCCTTGAGGACACGTATTAGTGAACATTATCATGGCTCTTCACATGAGTCTGATAAGGGTCTTTCTAATGCGTCCAAGCATTTTAAATATGTTCATTTGGGGAATATGTCTTCCTTTGTATTTTATGGGCTGGAGAGGGTTAAGAGACCACCTCGTGGTGGGGACGCCCATCACAAATTGTTAGAACGTGAGGTGTGGTGGATATAAAATCTTTGCACTTTGCTTTCCCCAAAGCATGAACCTCCGATATGATGTTGATCTTTTCCTCCGTTAACTAATAACATCAGTGCATTTTTTTTTTGTGCCATTCACATCAATATTTTATATATTTTTTCTTTTTCACGCTTCTGTTAGCTTTTTTCACTTTTATGAATGGCTATTATTTTATTGGGAATTTGTGTTAACGAATTTCACCTTTTCTGACATTCTACTCCCAATTCCAATCGACCAATCCTTTCTTTGGATTGGTGAGAGACTCCTACCCATTTTCCCGTTCTTTTTGTATATATGTGTGTTATATGTTATTGTTGAACATGCTGTGAACAAGGCCACAAGCCGAAACGCGTCTGAGTGTTCTGTATTTTTACGGGCATGGAATAAATTCATTGGATACTGTTACTGCAGTGTGCCTGCTCTTTTTGCTGTTACATATGTGGACACTCAGAGTGTCTCCTGCAGAATTCAACTCCTGGAGACCGCCTGTCTCCCAGTGTGTGTGTGCCACTAAAGCCTTAGCCTGACTGCCTTAACAGGCCTCCACCCAGCTGTGCAATCAGAGTCCTAGTAAGTCCCACAACCCGGACCCAGGACTGGGGATCTCATCCCACCCAGATCTCTAAGAGATTCCGAAACAGACTTTTTTATGAAATGAGGAAACTGAAAAGCCAGTTTCCTCTTAGATGTGCAATGCCTCTGGAGCCCCCTCAACCTGCCAGGTTGAGAATTTTGGGCAATCCCTACCATCTAATACCCTGGCAGGGTAACGCTCTGCCACATATCCTTCCCCTCTGTTCCAAACCCGTAGGGGGCGGGACACACCAGCCTAACTTCTTCAAATTGGCACCTCTGTGCCAGCTATCACCCTCAAGTGCCAAACCCAGTCTTATCAGGTGACTTTCCCTGCTACACTGACTTGGGTACTACAAAGCCACCCCCTGACTTTTTACGGGTTCCTACTTTCCTTGGGTCACACTTTTAAACACTTCAGTAAGGTGCATGGGTTCTTTTATTTTGGAATTAATTTCTGTTAATGAGACCTTGTTTAACTTTGGGCCAGTGTCCTCGGACCTTTCACTCGTACCACTTGTGAGGTTCCTGGACCTCTGGAAAACTTTCACAGAAATACCCACCTGAACCTGTAGGGGGCTTATATCTACTGCACCTATTCCCTCTTCTGTGTCTGTCATACCATTATTCCTTTTCCCACATGTTTTAAGATTAACAGTAACCACGTCACTGTGACCATCAGGTCGACCCTTATTTTTGTAGTCACCAATGGTAACCACAACATTTACCAGTGCGTTGCTATTTTCCTCATTGTCAGAAATATCAACACATTTATCAGAACTCGTTTCACCAGTGTTCTGCAAGGCAGTTTCTGGAGGAGAACCGCACAAAGTGGAGTGGTTGTCTCCCATGGCAACGTTACTATCTACCAAATCCATGGGGAAATTATCCTCTTCCAGCAACTGTCTTGACACCAACCCATCATTACACAAGTCCATATTTGTGTTGATGACCCCAACCACACCACATATGCTTGCACCCTCTGGCACTTCTCCCCAGACCTCTGTCTTATCCAACAGTACTCCAGAGTGACTCTCATACCGAGTACTGGGAGGAAACCTGGCCATGCACTGTGAGACAATTTTTCAAATTACCCACAAGAATGGCATCACAAAATTCCCAAATTGGCCACCTTTGCTCAGTACAGTCTGTAATATCCAGCTCCAACTAGCGGTACTCCACAGTACCAGCTCTCCTGTACATGGAAGAGACAGCAAGGTATACACTGGCGGTACGTTCCAGCAAGCCAATATTTCTCTCAGAATGTCTGTCATAAAAAGGCACTGTGATTCTACACCCAAGACCTTCCTGGGGTCCTTCATGTTTCTGGGGTCATGGAGAGACTCATTTACTGATGCCTTAGAGGTGGTGCTTCTATTTTTTTAATCAAAAGCTTATACTTTTATTGAAAAAGACAATACAAAATATAGGCTGCATAATACATTAGTCAGCGCATAGTCATTATGTATCCATTACACATGTCACATTCATTTACAGAGCAGTAGGAACTATCTGCGCTACACCGTCATGTATAATGCAACTATACATCTGCATAATAAACCAATATTTTTGCAATAGTTTCTATAATTTCTATTTCAACTACTTTAACTGCATTTCCAACAAGACCTTCCACGTGATGACAAGTGAACCTTTCTTTTCAGTGCTCATGATCAGCAAGTTTTCATCCTGCTAACACCTTTATTACATGGATGATATCTTTATCCATACTTAACTTCCCAGTGATCCTAACCTTGTGGGAGTCTCTGACCAGCTGCCCAGGGGCCAGGCCCGGAGTCTCCAACCAGGGCTGCCATAGTTTTAAAAACTTGCATGTGACATTGCGGTGTTGGTACATTTGTTTCTCTCTAATTAGCATTTTATTCACGTGGTCTATCCACTGTCTCCCACTTGAGACCCAGGAGGACATCCAGTACCGTGCTATCAGCTTGCGGGCCGCATAAAGCAGCCTCAGTATGGCTGTATGATAATGTGGAGTAAGGGACTCTTCCTCTAAGATCCCCAGCAGGCAAACAATCGGGTCTTACTGTAACTTAATCTGATACACTCAGGTTATAGTGGCCAGGACTCCCATCCAGTACCGATATAGCTTGGGGCACCACCAGAGCATATGTGGCAAGTTTCCTGTGTCCCTGTCACACTTGGGGTACAGCAAAGTATTCCTCCTGCCCCACTTATGCAGCTGGACAGGCGTTCTATATGTCCTGTGTAGAAAAAACAAGTGGGATAGCTATTAAGAAGCTGAAACCAAAACCAGGGGAGCTGAGGCCAAGCACAGCTCCCATCTCTCTCCATCTATTGGGCCCAAATCCTCCTCCCATCTCCTTCTGCAAGGGAGAGTAGCAGGGTCATGCATTATATTAAGTAGCATAAGATAACTTCTAGAGATCATCCCCTTTCTGTCCCTTTCCATAAAAAAGTCCCTCAGCAGCGGGTGTTCACTGGCCATCAGAGCACTAATCCTTTCCTGGGCTTGAATTGCATGTCTCAATTGTAAATATTAAAAAAACTGTCCTTGCAGATTAAATTCTAATTGGAGTTGCTGGAATGATTTGAGAGTGGTTCCGAAATATAACTGCTGCAAGTAAATAATTCCTGCCCTCTCCCACTCTCTGAACCCCCGCAACTTGTAAAGCTCTACATAGTTAGGGCTGTGCCATAGGAGAGTAAAAGAGTTATATCCCCAGATACGAAACAATATTCTAGTGGACAACCACAAAGTTTTAAGTAGCACTAAGGTCGGGGTTTTGGGGAAAATGTGTTTGAATCCTGTGTCTAAGTGCGCTATTGCAGGGCTGGTCGATCCAGGTGGGACTAGCAACATACGAATAGGGTCCAGTGGATCCTTATGTCCCCACCCTCCCAAATGCTGGATTTGCGTGGCCATGAAGTAATGTTTAGGGTGCTGGAGTGCCAGCCCCCCTTGGTCTTTTCCCAACTGCAAAGTAGTTAGTCGAATTCTAACTGGCCCATTTCGGCAAATTAATGACCTAAAGAGGGAGTCTATGCGGATAAACCATTTACGGGTTATCCAAATGGGGGAAGATGTATAGGAATTGTGGTGCCCATACCATTTTGATGAGGTTAACCCTTCCCACCATGGACAGTGGAAGCTTGGCCCATGTCACTTGTTTGTTTTTGCATTTACATAACAGAGGAACCAGGTTCAACTCTGTATATATTTGGAGATCTGGGGCTACCTCTATTCCTAGGTATCTGAAGGACGAGATGATCTGCACAGAGGAGGCACAATCTGGGAGCGGTTCTTTAATAGGGTCTAGTGGCAAAAGGACCAACTTGTTCCAGTTTATTGAGAACCCGGATAAGGCACCAAATGTTTTGATAAGGGACATGTCATTCTGGAGGGATTGTTGAGTGTCACCCAAATATAACAGGGTGTCGTTCGCATATAATGAAATACTGTCTTCCCTCTCCCCTCTACAGAATCCCCTGATTAAACCCGAGGCCCGGGTGTGAATGGCCAGTGGCTCCAGTGCCAGGGCAAACAGCAGGGGAGACAAAGGGCACCCCTGCCACATACCCCGATCTTAGCTTGGGGGGCCACATATAGAAGTTGTACCCAGCGTATGAATCTGGTGCCCAGCCCAAAACGCTCCAAGGCATTCCAAAGGTATGGCCACTCCACACTATCGAATGCCTTGGCAGCGTCCAAAGAGAAAATGGCCCTGCTGCTCATGTTGTCCACCTTAAGTTGTATATTCAGGAATAGTCTATGCAAGTTTTGCGCCGTGGACTTGGTCGGGATAAATCCTGACTGATCCCTGTGCACCAGTTTATGAATAACTTTTGCAAGCCTATTTGACAGCACTCTGGCCAGTAGTTTCACATCAAAGGACAGTAAGGAGACGGGACAGTACGAGTCAGGGGATTAGGGGTCCTTCGAGGTGCTGCTTCTTAAAATGGCTTCCTCCCCACTGGAGGTATCCAATACAATAACCTGGCATTCTCCTAGAGCGCAGCCAGGTGCGGGATTCACCAAAAACTCTGAGGCGCCATGTCAATGATCTGCTCCAGGTCTTCTCTATAGATATTATTTTGGTATACCACACCACTTATGGATCAGCATAAACCAATGTGGTAGCTACCACATTGGTTTATGCTGATCCATAAGTTGTCGATTAGTATAACTTTTGTTGTTTACATATTTATTTGAATTTAAAGGTGGCTGCTGACAAATGTATAAACATTAAGTTCTTTGGGTCAATGAATCATATTAGGCGCGGGTAATAGAGATTTAATTTACTAGCAGAGTGTGGGAGTTTTTTCTCTATTCCTTATATACCACACCACTAACTTGGGTTGTGGGCACGACCTCTACTATGTGCTCAATCTTACTTGGCCCTTCCATCTCCTGAGGGATATCCTCTGCAGAAACAAGCGCACCATGGACTTTAAGTTGCTCTGCAGTCCCTCCATCAGCACAGCAGAAATTGTGTCTGCCCCACTTTTACCAACAGAGGCCTTTTCCAATAAAGCCAACACCTGTCCCGGTCTGTTATCTCTGGGCTCCCCTCAGAGGTAACATAAGGTACTGCACCAAGGGACCCAGAGGGACAGAGTGACTCCACAGCAGACACATTGCTCATATCACTTTTGTTTAAAGCAGACTGTGGCGAAACATTTTCAAACATAGCAGGCTGCAATACCACAACTTCACCACCTTGCTCGGGTGGTGCTTCATTAACCTCATGAACACTTTTGCTGTCAGCAGTGAAAGACCGCATTAACCCATTATCAGCATAAGTCATTTCTAGACTTGTGCTTAGCTAAAAAATTAGTTTTTTTTGTTTTTCGGAAATTCGGAAATTAAAAAATTCGGAAATTCAGAAATAAAAAAAAATCGTAATTCGGAAATTAAAAAATTCGGAGATCTGAAATTCGGAAATTTGCGGTAATTCAGCAATTGCGGTAATTCGGAAATTCAGAAATTGCGGTAATTCGGCAATTGCGGTAATTCGGAAATCAGCGGTAATTCGGCAATTGCGGTAATTCTGAAATTTGCGGTAATTCGGCAATTGCGGTAATTCGGAAATTCGGCAATCGGAGCAGACGAAAATCCGAAATTCGGAAATTCAGAAATCCGAAAATTTGAAAAAACTAAGAATATTTGAAATAATAACTAACTAATAACTATTAAATTATAGGTATTGGAATTTCCTTGAAAGTTTGGCTGTTAATTAACTTAAATATGAAATTTAGCACTAATAGTCATACTTTCTAGAAAATTTCAATACCTATATTTAATAGTTATACTAGAAAATGGCACTTGATAATTTCCTCAAAAATTCAAATATTAACCTAAAATTAACATGAGCCACTATCAGCGCTTAGGATAAAGATCAATATGTAGCCTGAAAAGCAGCTGCTTTAAAATTATAGCACAATCAATCTGGCATCAAATCGTCTGAATCAGTCCCATATATGATGCAAGCAGCGCTACCGAGAGGATCGTTAGATTGATACAATCCAAGTTTGCAATCATGTGTAAAAAAGTCTATCAATCAAATCTTGCTTCCGTCACCACACCACGTGTAAATCGAAAATAGGGGGGAGGATAGAATCCCCCTTAGGTGATGCACTCACCGAACGGCAAAACAATGAACGCCTTTGCATAAACCGGGGTGCCCCCTCGGGGAAAAACTGCTCACATAGATGTTCGTCTTGCTTCCAATCTGTCACAATCGTCACGTCTGTGGTACTGGGAATATCCCTTAAATGAAAGTACTCCACATAGTGCAAATCTGACTGATTGTGTACTAACGTTTGAACCTAACATAGTTAGATTGCTAGGAGAGCCATCGCGACGAACGTAGTATATACCCTGACTAAGTCTGCTAAACTACGGTCTAACTAACACGATATTAAAATTTCGTCGACGAAAAGTCCGATGTATAACTAGAAATAGGATTCGCGACTATCACCGAGTACAATTAAAATCCA
>BLSH010432179.1:166473-186177 GCA_018402905.1 Glandirana rugosa
GTAATATTTTAGTAGTAGCAGTATGAGATGATTTTAGAACACTAATCTGCCCCTCACAGCAGCAGCAGGAACCTCTCCCTATAGCAGTATGAAATGATTTTAGAACACTAATCTGTTCCTCACACCTGCAGCAGGAACCTCTCCCTATAGCAGTATGAGATGATTTTAAAACACTAATCTATCCCTCACAGCAGCAGCAGGAACCTCTCCCAATAGCAGTATGAGATGATTTTATAACGCTAATCTGTCACACCAGCAGCAGGAACATCTCCTTCCACCAGTATGAGATGATTTTATAATGCTAATCTGTCCCTCACACCAGCAGCGGGAACCTGTCCCTACACCAGTAAGAAATGATTTTATAACACTAATCTGTCCCTCACACCAGCAGCAGGAACCTCTCCCTACATCAGTATGAGATGATTTATAACGCTAATCTATCCCTCACACCAGCAGCAGGAATCTCTTCATGCAGCAGTATGTGATGATTTTAGAACATTAATCTGTCCCTCACAGCAGCAGCAGCAACCTCTCCCTATAGCAGTATGAGATGATTTTGGAACACTAATCTGTCCCTTACACTAGCACCACAGAACGTCTCCCTATCGCAGTATAAGATGATTTTAGAACACTAATCTGTCCCTCACCCCAGCACCAGGAACCTCTCCCTATTGCAGTATGAGATGATTTTAGAACACTAATCTACCCCTTACAGCAGCAGCAGGAACATCTCCCTATAACAGTATGAGATGATTTTAGAACACTAATCTGTCCTTCACAGCAGCAGTAGGAACCTCTCCCTATAGCAGTATGAGATGATTTAAGAACACTAATCTGCCCCTCACTGCAGCAGCAGGAACCTCTCCCTATAGCAGTATGAAATGATTTTAGAACACTAATCTGTTCCTCACACCAGCAGCAGGAACCTCTCCCTATAGCAGTATGAGATGATTTTAAAACACTAATCTATCCCTCACAGCAGCAGCAGGAACCTCTCCCAATAGCAGTATGAGATGATTTTATAATGCTAATCTGTCACACCAGCAGCAGGAACATCTCCTTCCACCAGTATGAGATGATTTTATAATGCTAATCTGTCCCTCACACCAGCAGCGGGAACCTGTCCCTACACCAGTAAGAAATGATTTTATAAAACTAATCTGTCCCTCACACCAGCAGCAGGAACCTCTCCCTACATCAGTATGAGATGATTTATAACGCTAATCTATCCCTCACACCAGCAGCAGGAATCTCTTCATACAGCAGTATGTGATGATTTTAGAACATTAATCTGTCCCTCACAGCAGCAGCAGCAACCTCTCCCTATAGCAGTATGAGATGATTTTGGAACACTAATCTGTCCCTTACACTAGCACCACAGAACATCTCCCTATCACAGTATAAGATGATTTTAGAACACTAATCTGTCCCTCACACCAGCACCAGGAACCTCTCCCTATTGCAGTATGAGATGATTTTAGAACACTAATCTACCCCTTACAGCAGCAGCAGGAACATCTCCCTATAACAGTATGAGATGATTTTAGAACACTAATCTGTCCCTCACAGCAGCAGTAGGAACCTCCCCCTATAGCAGTATGAGATGATTTTAGAACACTAATCTGCCCCTCACAGCAGCAGCAGGAACCTCTCCCTATAGCAGTATGAAATGATTTTAGAACACTAATCTGTTCCTCACACCAGCAGCAGGAACCTCTCCCTATAGCAGTATGAGATGATTTTAGAACACTAATCTATCCCTCACAGCAGCAGCAGGAACCTCTCCCAATAGCAGTATGAGATGATTTTATAACGCTAATCTGTCACACCAGCAGCAGGAACATCTCCTTCCACCAGTATGAGATGATTTTATAATGCTAATCTGTCCCTCACACCAGCAGCGGGAACCTGTCCCTACACCAGCCTTTAGAGCTTTGCCAACACCAGTAAGAAATGATTTTATAACACTAATCTGTCCCTCACACCAGCAGCAGGAACCTCTCCCTACATCAGTATGAGATGATTTATAACGCTAATCTATCCCTCACACCAGCAGCAGGAATCTCTCCATACGTATGTGATGATTTTAGAACAATAATCTGTCCCTCACAGCAGCAGCAGCAACCTCTCCCTATAGCAGTATGAGATGATTTTGGAACACTAATCTGTCCCTTACACTAGCACCACAGAACGTCTCCCTATCGCAGTATAAGATGATTTTAGAACACTAATCTGTCCCTCACCCCAGCACCAGGAACCTCTCCCTATTGCAGTATGAGATGATTTTAGAACACTAATCTACCCCTTACAGCAGCAGCAGGAACATCTCCCTATAACAGTATGAGATGATTTTAGAACACTAATCTGTCCTTCACAGCAGCAGTAGGAACCTCTCCCTATAGCAGTATGAGATGATTTTAGAACACTAATCTGCCCCTCACAGCAGCAGCAGGAACCTCTCCCTATAGCAGTATGAAATGATTTTAGAACACTAATCTGTTCCTCACACCAGCAGCAGCAGCAACCTCTCCCTATAGCAGTATGAGATGATTTTGGAACACTAATCTGTCCCTTACACTAGCACCACAGAACATCTCCCTATCGCAGTATAAGATGATTTTAGAACACTAATCTGCCCCTCACAGCAGCAGCAGGAACCTCTCCCTATAGCAGTATGAAATGATTTTAGAACACTAATCTGTTCCTCACACCAGCAGCAGGAACCTCTCCCTATAGCAGTATGAGATGATTTTAGAACACTAATCTATCCCTCACAGCAGCAGCAGGAACCTCTCCCAATAGCAGTATGAGATGATTTTATAACGCTAATCTGTCACACCAGCAGCAGGAACATCTCCTTCCACCAGTATGAGATGATTTTATAATGCTAATCTGTCCCTCACACCAGCAGCGGGAACCTGTCCCTACACCAGCCTTTGGAGCTTTGCCAACACCAGTAAGAAATGATTTTATAACACTAATCTGTCCCTCACACCAGCAGCAGGAACCTCTCCCTACATCAGTATGAGATGATTTATAACGCTAATCTATCCCTCACACCAGCAGCAGGAATCTCTCCATACAGCAGTATGTGATGATTTTAGAACAATAATCTGTCCCTCACAGCAGCAGCAGCAACCTCTCCCTATAGCAGTATGAGATGATTTTGGAACACTAATCTGTCCCTTACACTAGCACCACAGAATGTCTCCCTATCGCAGTATAAGATGATTTTAGAACACTAATCTGTCCCTCACCCCAGCACCAGGAACCTCTCCCTATTGCAGTATGAGATGATTTTAGAACACTAATCTACCCCTTACAGCAGCAGCAGGAACATCTCCCTATAACAGTATGAG
Source organism: Glandirana rugosa (assembly GCA_018402905.1). Taxonomy (NCBI): domain Eukaryota; kingdom Metazoa; phylum Chordata; class Amphibia; order Anura; family Ranidae; genus Glandirana; species Glandirana rugosa. The sequence continues at coordinate 169,833 of BLSH010432179.1, forward strand.
ATGATTTTAGAACACTAATCTGTCCTTCACAGCAGCAGTAGGAACCTCTCCCTATAGCAGTATGAGATGATTTTAGAACACTAATCTGCCCCTCACAGCAGCAGCAGGAACCTCTCCCTATTGCAGTATGAGATGATTTTAGAACACTAATCTGCCCCTTACAGCAGCAGCAGGAACATCTCCCTATAACAGTATGAAATGATTTTAGAACACTAATCTGTTCCTCACACCAGCAGCAGGAACCTCTCCCTATAGCAGTATGAGATGATTTTAGAACACTAATCTATCCCTCACAGCAGCAGCAGGAACATCTCCTTCCACCAGTATGAGATGATTTTATAATGCTAATCTGTTCCTCACACCAGCAGCAGAAACCTCTCCCTACATCAGTATGAGATGATTTATAACGCTAATCTATCCCTCACACCAGCAGCAGGAATCCCTCCATATAGCAGTATGTGATGATTTTAGAACACTAATCTGTCCCTCACAGCAGCAGCAGCAACCTCTCCTATAGCAGTATGAGATGATTTTAGAACACTAATCTGTCCTTTACAGCAGAAGCAGGAACCTCTCCCTATAGCAGTATGAGATGATTTTAGAACTTTAATCTATCCCTCACAGCAGCAGCAGGAACCTCTCCCTTTAGCAGTATGAGATGATTTTAGAACACTAATCAATCTCTCACAGCAGCAGCAGGAACTTCTCTCTACATTAGTATGAGATAATTTTATAATGCTAATCTGTCCCTCACACCAGCAGCAGGAACTTCTCACTATAGCAGTATGAGATGATTTTGGAACACTAATCTGTCCCTTACACTAGCACCACAGAACGTCTCCCTATCGCAGTATGAGATGATTTTAGAACACTAATCTGTCCTTTACAGCAGAAGCAGGAACCTCTCCCTATAGCAGTATGAGATGATTTTAGAACTTTAATCTATCCCTCACAGCAGCAGCAGGAACCTCTCCCTATAGCAGTATGAGAGGATTTTAGAACACTAATCAATCTCTCAAAGCAGGAACCTCTCTCTACATTAGTATGAGATAATTTTATAATGCTAATCTGTTCCTCACACCAGCAGCAGGAACCTCTCACTATAGCAGTATGAGATGATTTTAGAACACTAATCTATCCCTCACAGCAGCAGCAGGAACATCTCCCTATAGCAGTATGAGATGATTTTAGAACACTAATCTATCCCTCACAGCAGCAGCAGGAGACTCTCCCTATAGCAGTATGAGACGATTTTAGAACACTAATCAATCTCTCGCAGCAGGAACCTCTCTCTACATTAGTATGAGATAATTTTATAATGCTAATCTGTCCCTCACACCAGCAGCAGGAACCTCTCACTATAGCAGTATGAGATGATTTTGGAACACTAATCTGTTCCTTACACCAGCACCACAGAACGTCTCCCTATCGCAGTATGAGATGATTTTAGAACACTAATCTGTCCCTCACAGCAGCACCAGGAATCTTTCACTATAGCAGTATGAGATGATTTAAGAACACTAATCTGTTCCTCACACCAGCACCAGGAACCTCTCCCTATAGCAGTATTGGGTGATTTTAGAACACTAATCTATCCCTCACAGCAGCAGCAAGAAACTTTCCCTATAGCAGTATGAGATGATTTTATAACTCAAATCTGTCACTCACACCAGCAGCAGGAACCTCTCCCTACATTAGTATGAGATCATTTTATAACGCTAAACTGTCCCTCACACCAGCAGCAGCAACCTCTCCCTATAGCAGCATGAGATGTTTTTGGAACACTAATCTGTCCATTACACCAGCACCAGGAATCTGTCCCTATAGCAGTAAGAGATTATTTTAGAACACTAATCTGCCCCTCACAGCAGCAGCAGGAACCTCTCCCTATAGCAGTATGAAATGCTTTTAGAACACTAATCTGTTCCTCACACCAGCAGCAGGAACCTCTCCCTATAGCAGTATGAGATGATTTTAGAACACTAATCTATCCCTCACACCAGCAGCAGGAACCTCTCCACATAGCAGTTTGAGATGATTTCAGAACACTAATCTATCCCTCACAGCAGCAGCAGGAGCCTCTCCATATAGCAGTATGAGATGATTTTATAACGCTAATCTGTCACACCAGCAGCAGGAACATCTCCTTCCTCCAGTATGAGATGATTTTATAATGCTAATCTGTCCCTCACAACAGCAGCGGGAATCTGTCCTTACACCAGTAAGAAATGATTTTATAACACTAATCTGTCCCTCACACCAGCAAGAGGAACCTCTCCCTACATCAGTATGGGATTATTTTATAACACTAATCTATCCCTCACACCAGCAGCAGGAACCTCTCCCTATAGCAGTATGAGATGATTTTAGAACACTAATCTGTCCCTAACAGCAGCAGCAGCAGCAACCTCTCCTATAGCAGTATGAGATGATTTTAGAACACTAATCTGTCCTTTACCGCAGAAGCAGGAACCTCTCCCTATAGCAGTATGAGATGATTTTAGAACTTTAATCTATCCCTCACAGCAGCTGCAGGAACCTCTCCCTATAGCAGTATGAGATGATTTTAGAACACTAATCAATCTCTCACAGCAACAGCAGGAACCTCTCCCTATAGTAGTATGAGATTATTTTAGAACACTAATCTGTCCCTCACACCAGCACCAGGAACCTCTCCCTAGAACAGTATGAGATGATTTTAGAACACTAATCTATCCTTCACAGCAGCAGCAGGAACCTCTCACTATAGCAGTATGAGATGATTTTAGAACACTAATCTGTCCCTCACACCAGCACCAGGAACCTCTCAGTATAGCAGTATGAGATGATTTTAGAACACTAATCTGTTCCTCACACAAGCAGCAGGAACCTCTCCCTATAGCATTATGAGATGATTTTAGAACACTAATCAATCCCTCACAGCAGCAGGAACCTCTCCTAATAGATGTATGAGATGATTTTATAACACTAATCTGTCACACCAGCAGCATGAACATCTCCTTCCTCCAGTAAGAGATGATTATATAATGCTAATCTGTCCCTCACACCAGCAGCGGGAACCTGTCCCTACACCAGTAAGAAATGATTTTATAACACTAATCTGTCCCTCACACCAGCAGCAGGAACCTCTCCCTACATCAGCATGAGATGATTTTATAACGCTAATCTATCCCTCACACCAGCAGCAGGAATCTCTCCCTATAGCAGTATGTGATGATTTTAGAACACTAATTTGTCCCTCACAGCAGCAGCAGCAACCTCTCCTATAGCAGTATGAGATGATTTTAGAACACTAATCTGTCCTTTACAGCAGAAGCAGGAACCTCTCCCTATAGCAATATGTGATGATTTTAGAGCTTTAATCTATCCCTCACAGCAGAAGCAAGAACCTCTCCCTATAGCAGTATGAGATGATTTTAGAACTCTAATCAATCTCTCACAGCAGCAGAAGGAACCTCTCTCTACATTAGTATGAGATAATTTTATAATGCTAATCTGTCCCTCACACCAGCAGCAGGAACCTCTCCCTATAGCAGTATGAGATGATTTTGGAACACTAATCTGTCCCTTACACCAGCACCACAGAACGTCTCCCTATCACAGTATGAGATGATTTTAGAACACTAATCTGTCCCTCACAACAGCAGAAGGAACCTCTCCCTATAGCAGTATGAGATGATTTTAGAACACTAATCTGTCCCTCACACCAGCACCAGGAACCTCTCCCTAGAGCAGTATGAGATGATTTTAGAACACTAATCTATCACTCACAGCAGCCCCAGGAACCTCTCACTATAGCAGTATGAGATGATTTAAGAACACTAATCTGTTCCTCACTCCAGCACCAGGAACCTCTCCCTATAGCAGTACTGGGTGATTTTAGAACACTAATCTATCACTCACAGCAGCAGCAAGAAACTTTCCCTATAGCAGTATGAGATGATTTTATAACTCGAATCTGTCACTCACACCAGCAGCAGGAACCTCTCCCTACATTAGCATGAGATCATTTTATAAAGCTAAACTGTCCCTCACACCAGCAGCAGGAACCTCTCACTATAGCAGTATGAGAGGTTTTTGGAACACTAATCTGTCCCTTACACCAGCACCAGGAATCAGGAATCTCTCCCTATAGCAGTAAGAGATGATTTTAGAACACTAATTTGTCTCTCACAGCAGCAGCAGGAATCTCTCCCTATAGCAGTATGAGATGATTTTAGAACACTTATCTGTCCCTCACACCAGCACCAGGAACCTCTCCCTAGAGCAGTATGAGATCATTTTAGAACACTAATCTATCCTTCACAGCAGCAGCAGGAACCTCTCACTATTGCAGTATGAGATGATTTCATAACACTAATCTGTCCCTCACACCAGCACCAGGAACCTCTCCCTATAGCAGTATGAGGTGATTTTAGTACACTAATCTATCCCTCACAGCAGCAGCAAGAACATCTCCCTATAGCAGTATGAGATGATTTTAGAACACTAATCTGTCCCTCACAGCAGCAGCAGCAGGAACCTCTCCCTATAGCAGTATGAGATGATTTTAGAACACTAATCTGTCCCTCACACCAGCAGCAGGAACCTCTCCCTATAGCAGTATGAGAGGATTTTAGAACACTAATATATCCCTCACAGCAGCACCAGGATCCTCTCCTTATAGCAGTATGAGATGATTTTATAACGCTATTCTGTCACACCAGCCGCAGGAACATCTCCTTCTACCAGTATGAGATGATTTTATAATGCTAATCTGTCCCTCACACCAGCAGTGGGAACCTGTCCCTACACCAGTAAGAAATGATTTTATAACACTAATCTGTCTCTCACACCACCAGCAGGAACCTCTCCCTACATCAGTATGAGATGATTTTATAACACTAATCTGTCCCTCACAGCAGCAGCAGGAACCTCTCCCTATAGCAGTATGAGATGATTTTAGAACACTAACCTGTCCCTCACACCAGCAGCAAGAACCTCTCCCTACACCGGTATGAGATGTTTTTATAATTCTAATCTGTCATTCACACCAGCAGCAGGAACCTCTCTCTATATTAGTATGAGATAATTTTATAAGGCTAATCTATCCCTCACACCAGCAGCAGTAACCTCTCACTATAGCAGTATGAGATGATTTTGGAACACTAATCTGTCCCTTACACCAGCACCACGGAACATCTCCCTATCGCAGTATGAGATGATTTTAGAACACTAATCTGTCCCTCACAGCAGCACCAGGAACCTCTCCCTAGAGCAGTATGAGATGATTTTAAAACACGAATCTATCACTCACAGCAGCACCAGGAACCTCTCACTATAGCAGTATGAGAAGATTTAAGAACACTAGTCTGTTCCTCACACCAGCACCAGGAACCCCTCCCTATAGCAGTATGGGGTGATTTTAGAACACTAATCTATCCCTCACAGCAGCAGCAAGAAACTTTCCCTTTAGCAGTATGAGATGATTTTATAACTCAAATCTGTCACTCACACCAGCAGCAGGAACCTCTCCCTACATTAGTATTAGATCATTTTATAACGCTAAACTGTCCCTCACACCAGCAGCAGGAACCTCTCACTACACCAGTATGAGATCATTTTATAACGCTAATCTGTCCCTCACACCAGCAGAAAGAACCTCTCCCTACTCCAGTATGAGATGATTTTAGAACAATAATCTGTCCCTCTCACCAGCAGCAGGAACCTCTCCCTATAGCAGTATGAGATGATTTTAGAACACTAATCTGTCCCTCACAGCAGCAGCAGGAACCTCTCCCTATAGCAGTATGAAATGATTTTAGAACACTAATCTGTCCCTCACACCAGGACCAGGAACCTCTCCCTATAGCAGTATGAGATTATTTTATAATGGTAATCTGTCACACCAGCAGCAGGAACATCTCCTTCCACCAGTATGAGATGATTTTATAATGCTAATCTGTCCCTCACACCAGCAGCAGGAACCTCTCCCTATAGCAGTATGAGATGATTTTAGAACACTAATATATCCCTCACACCAGCACCAGGAACCTCTCCCTATAGTAGTATGATATGATTTTAAACCACTAATCTGTCCCTCACAGCATCAGCAGCAACCTCTCCTATAGCAGTATGAGATGATTTTAGAACACTAATCTATCCCTCACAGCAGAAGCAGGAACCTCTCCCTATAGCAGTATGAGAAGATTTTAGAACTTTAATCTATCCCTAACAGCAGCAGCAGGAACATCTCCCTATAGCAGTATGAGATGATTTTCGAACACTAATCAATCTCTCACAGCAGCAGCAGGAACCTCTCCCTATAGTAGTATGAGATTATTTTAGAACACTAATCTGTCCCTCCCACCAGCAGCCGGAACCTCTCCCTACACCGGTATGAGATGATTTTATAATTCTAATCTGTCACTCACACCAGCAGCAGGAACCTCATTCTACACTAGTATGAGATAATTTTATAACGCTATTCTGTCCCTCACATCAACAGCAGGAACCTCTCCCTATAGCAGTATGAGATGATTTTGGAACACTAATCTGTCCCTTACACCAGCACCACGGAACCTCTCCCTATCGCAGTATGAGATGATTTTAGAGCACTAATCTGTCCCTCACAGCAGCAGCAGGAACCTCTCCCTATAGCAGTATGAGATGATTTTAGAACACTAATCTGTCCCTCACAGCAGCAGCAGGAACCTCTCCCTAAACCGGTATGAGATGTTTTTATAATTCTAATCTGTCATTCACACCAGCAGCAGGAACCTCTCTCTACATTAGTATGAGATAATTTTATAAGGCTAATCTATCCCTCACACCAGCAGCAGTAACCTCTCACTATAGCAGTATGAGATGATTTTGGAACACTAATCTGTCCCTTACACCAGCACCACGGAACATCTCCCTATCGCAGTATGAGATGATTTTAGAACACTAATCTGTCCCTCGCAGCAGCACCAGGAACCTCTCCCTAGAGCAGTATGAGATGATTTTAGAACACTAATCTATCACTCACAGCAGCACCAGGAACCTCTCACTATAGCAGTATGAGAAGATTTAAGAACACTAGTCTGTTCCTCACACCAGCACCAGGAACCCCTCCCTATAGCAGTATGGGATGATTTTAGAACACTAATCTATCCCTCACAGCAGCAGCAAGAAACTTTCCCTTTAGCAGTATGAGATGATTTTATAACTCAAATCTGTCACTCACACCAGCAGCAGGAACCTCTCCCTACATTAGTATTAGATCATTTTATAACGCTAAACTGTCCCTCACACCAGCAGAAAGAACCTCTCCCTACTCCAGTATGAGATGATTTTAGAACAATAATCTGTCCCTCTCACCAGCAGCAGGAACCTCTCCCTATAGCAGTATGAGATGATTTTAGAACACTAATCTGTCCCTCACACCAGGACCAGGAACCTCTCCCTATAGTAGTATGAGATTATTTTATAATTTTAATCTGTCACACCAGCAGCAGGAACATCTCCTTCCACCAGTATGAGATGATTTTATAATGCTAATCTGTCCCTCACACCAGCAGCAGGAACCTCTCCCTATAGCAGTATGAGATGATTTTAGAACACTAATATATCCCTCACACCAGCACCAGGAACCTCTCCCTATAGTAGTATGATATGATTTTAAACCACTAATCTGTCCCTCACAGCAGAAGCAGGAACCTCTCCCTATAGCAGTATGAGAAGATTTTAGAACTTTAATCTATCCCTCACAGCAGCAGCAGGAACATCTCCCTATAGCAGTATGAGATGATTTTCGAACACTAATCAATCTCTCACAGCAGCAGCAGGAACCTCTCCCTATAGTAGTATGAGATTATTTTAGAACACTAATCTGTCCCTCCCACCAGCAGCAGGAACCTCTCCCTACACCGGTATGAGATGATTTTATAATTCTAATCTGTCACTCACACCAGCAGCAGGAACCTCATTCTACACTAGTATGAGATAATTTTATAACGCTATTCTGTCCCTCACATCAACAGCAGGAACCTCTCCCTATAGCAGTATGAGATGATTTTGGAGCACTAATCTGTCCCTTACACCAGCACCACGGAACCTCTCCCTATCGCAGTATGAGATGATTTTAGAGCACTAATCTGTCCCTCACAGCAGCAGCAGGAACCTCTCCCTATATCAGTATGAGATGATTTTAGAACACTAATCTGTCCCTCACAGCAGCAGCAGGAACCCCTCACTATAGCAGTATGAGATGATTTAAGAACACTAATCTGTTCCTCACTCCAGCACCAGGAACCTCTCCTTATAGCAGTATATGATGATTTTAGAACACTAATCTGTCCCTCACAGCAGCAACAGGAACCTCTCCCTATAGCAGTATGAGGTGATTTTAGAACACTAATCTGTCCCTCACACCAGGACCAGGAACCTCTCCCTATAGCAGCATGAGATGATTTTAGAACACTAATCTGTCACTCACAGCAGCAGCAGGAACTTCTACCTATAGCAGTATGAGATGATTTTAGAACACAAATCTGTCCCTTACAGCAGCAGCAGGAACCTCTCCCTATAGCGGTATCATATAATTTTAGAACACTAATCTTCCCCCTTTGTCAGCTGTTTTAATAGTATGTGCTTATTCTTTAAGAGCTTTAAATTCCTCCGGTGTAAGATTTTTTGTTGTTTCTTGTTTTTTTCTTGACAAATGGCCTTGAATTCTTGAAATACAGCTTCAGAAAAGGTTTCAATATAGGGTCCTCTGGATTTCACCGGAAAGAAGACAGACTTCGGTTTAAATCCCGTGTGTTAGGTATCTGGGTCTAGGAACCAATCTATTGGCTGGGAATTGATATGTCCTTCTTGCCATAGTTCTTCTAGAGTGTCCAATATTTCTGACTCGGCGGGTGCTTCCTGCTGGATGGTATCTGCTACTTGGGTGATTTTTTCTGTATATTTTGGGTTCATATTTTTCGCGTAATGTCTTTTTAAAGTTAATTTACGTGTAAAATTATAGAGGTCTCGAAATAGGCTAAATTGGTTTGGGCCCGTTGTTGGAGCAAAACGTAAACCCTTCTGGAGGAGGGACATTTCTGCCCCATTTAGGTTGTGGGAGGATAGATTAAAGATTTTTATTGTACTGTCTGTGGTGAGTAGTTGTTTTCTCTCTTCCCTTTTTTGTTGTTTGTTTTTGACAATTCTGCCTCCTCTTTTTCCTCTGACAATTTTCTTTTTTTGGGTTTTTCTTTCACGGTGCTTGTTGGGATTTCCTCTAAAAAAGACTCATCCAAGATTTTACTGGTATTGGGATCAGTTGGACTTGTAGCTTGGTGGAAAGGCCTAGGGGGTACTCCGGTGGGGAGATTGGTTGTGTTTGTCGTTTTAAATTGTTCTAAATCTCGAGCCAGAGGACTATATCTGTTGGTGGTGGCTATATTGAAGGGTCTGGTGGCGGGGGAAATGGGAACTGCAAGTTGATTGGACTGGGGGGGAAGTGGGGGAGGTGTCATGGTAGAACTGGAAGCATGTAGGGAATCGGGGTGGGGTGTATGATTGGAAACATCAGATGGGGACAGTGGAAAGGTCCGAGGTACAGGGTGAAGCTTGTGGAATGTGGTAGGTTGGGGTTGGTTGATTGAAACTGAGATCTTGCCAGATTTGGGAATAGGATTGGTCTTTTTAGGCCAGCTTTGAATTTTGGATTTGGTATAATCTGTGTGTTGATGGCTTTAGGAGGTAAAGGTCGCTTCCAGTCAAAAATAGTGCCATTTCTATAATCTAAGATGTCTCGTTCCAGTTTCTTCGTTTTTTTGTTTACCATAATGTCTTCATTCTTTTGTATATCTTTATTCATGACCTCTTGCCACTTGGGATATAGGCAGGAGGTCTGGTATTTCTGGACTTCATTCTCTCAGTCCTGTACTTGTTTCTTGGCTACCTGGAGTTTTCTTTCCCTTTGTGTTATAATGAATTTGATCCATTTAACTGTACAGAATTCGGCAATAAGTGTCCAATCCTTTTTAAGATCCGGATCTAGAAAGCTACATTGTTTTTTAATGCGCAGTCCCCTTGGTGTGATACCTAAATCTATATATTGTTGTAGAAAAGACATATCCCACCACTGTATGTTTTCATGGTCTTTGGCCCTTTGTAATTTAACAGCTTCCCAACCGCGCGCCATATTTTCACGGCGGCAGTCGGGGAGCCCTGCGCGAATCGCCGTAAATAAGCGGCGATTCGCATTTGGCCACCAGGGGGCGCGCGCACCCGCCGCACTCCTGGGGAGTGTGCCCGCGGCTCGGGCGGACCCGATGTCCGCCGGCGAGCCGCGATGAGCGGCTACAGGGAAAAGAACGGGGAACCGCCGATGTAAACACGGCGGTTCCCCGCCCTGTCAGTGGGGCATGAGAGATCTACTGATCCCTGTCACTGGGATCAGTTAGATCTCTCATGCCCATGGTAGCCCAGCCCCCCACAGTAATAACACACCCAGGGAACACTATTAACCCCTAGCTCTCCCCCTGCAGGTTAACCCCTTCACTGCCAATGACATTTATACAGTAATCAGTGGACATTTAAATTTCTGATTGCTGAATAAATGTCGTTGGTCCCAAAAAAGTGTCAAAATGTTCCGACATGTCCCCCCCCAATATCGCATTACCGCTAAAAATCACAGATCGCCGCCATTACTAGTAAAAAAAATTAAATAAATAAAAACCCCAGAAATGAATTCTCACCATCCGTAAACGCGGCCACTTTTGCCCAAACCAATCAATAAACGCCGATTGCAATTTGTTTTATCGCAAATATGAGGAAGAATATAATTCGGCCAAAAACGGTGAAAAAAAATGTTTTTTTATTTATTTTTTTTTGGATTTGAATTTTAGCAAAAAGTAAGAAATTTGGGTTTTTTTGCAAAATGGTCGCTCTTCTTTTGTTTATAGCGGCGATAAGAAATGACACAGAGGCAATCAAATACCACCAAAAGAAAGCTCTATTTGTGGGAAAAAAAGGACGCAAATTTTGTTTGGGTACAACGTCGCACGACTGCGCAATTGTCAGTCAAAGCGACGCAGCGCCGAATTGCAAAAAGTGCTCTGGTCCTAAAGCTGCAAAACCTTCCGGTTGATAAGTGGTTAAGAAAAGCCTTGCGCATATTAACCTCAAATTCCTCTGTGTGAGGAGGGTTATTTGTATTGTGTAAAGGGAGGGGTGGTGTTGGATTGGGATTTTTGAGCAATTTAGAAAAGATGTATTGGAGTCGCTCGCCTCTCTGGGACTCCATTTCCGGGAAGAAAAAATTAAAAATAAATTTAAAATATAAATAAATAAATAAATAAATAAAGCGTGACAGGACCTCCACTGTTCCCTGGCTCCCTGCAGACCCATTATTCCAACTACAGCCTTGCTCCGCAGGTCCAAGGATTGACGTCACCTGGGACTACACAGCGGCTTTGCCCACCTTATCTTTCCAGTGTGTCTGACGGGCGGCAGCATCCAGCTGATGCTCCACCCACCCCTCCCCCTCAGTGCAAGCTTTGACTGCACGGTTCGTGTCAGAAAGTTACCCACTTAGGAGCCTTCGCTTCTCTCTCCCCCCTGCTTATCCACCGCCCTGCAAGCCTCCCACCACACCGCTGTTTCCACCCTCCATCTGGGGCACCCAGGCTTTTTTGGACAACCAGTAGGGCCACTGCAGCCACTTTTTGGGAGCCATATGGAACATTACTGTTTGTAAGTACTTTAATAAATATTTGTTTTAATCTTTTTTACAACCACGTTGCTGCATCTTACTTGCCATTTATTATCCCGTTGGGGCACATGTTATGATTATTGTTCTCAAGCGCCTCTCCACTGATTCATTTTTACCTCCAGTTACTAGCTCTTCCCCCAGAGCGAATCTTGGCTGCTGAGACATTGCCTGTCATTCACAATACACATCCGGACAACCAGCGCCAGATCTATTACTGTGTTCTATAGCAGTATGAGATGATTTTAGAACACTAATCTGTCCCTCACAGCAGAAGCAGGAACCTCTCCCTATAGCATTATGAGATGATTTTAGAACACTAATCTGTCCCTCACACCAGCAGCAGGCACCTCTCCCTATAGCTGTATGAGATGACTTTAGAACACTAATCTATCCCTCAAAGCAGCAGCAGGAACCTCTCTCTATAGCAGTATGAGTTGATTTTAGAACACTAATCTGTCCCCCACACCAGCACCAGGAACCTCTCCCTATAGCAGTATGAGATGATTTTAGAACACTAATCTATCCCTCACAACATCAGCAGGAACCTCTCCCTATAGCAGTATGAGAAGATTTTAGAACACTAATCTATCCCTCACAGCAGGAGCAGGAACCTCTCCCTATAGCAGTATGAGATGATTTTAGAACACTAATCTGTCCCTCACAGCAGCAGCAGGAACCTCTCGATATAGCAGTATAAGATGATTTTAGAACACTAATCTGTCCCCCACACCAGCACCAGGAACCTCTCCCTATAGCAGTATGAGATGATTTTAGAACACTAATCTATCCCTCACAACATGAGCAGGAACCTCTCCCTATAGCAGTATGAGAAGATTTTAGAACACTAATCTATCCCTCACAGCAGGAGCAGGAACCTCTCCCTATAGCAGTATGAGATGATTTTAGAACACTAATCTGTCCCTCACGCCAGCAGCAGGAACCTCTACCTATAGCATTATGAGATAATTTTAGAACACTAATCTGTCCCTCACACCAGCAGCAGGCACCTCTCCCTATAGCTGTATGAGATGATTTAAGAACACTAATCTATCCTTCATAGCAGGAGCAGGAACCTCTCCCTATAGCAGTATGAGATGATTTTAGAATACTAATCTATCCCTCACAGCAGGAGCAGGAACCTCTCCCTATACCAGTATGAGATGATTTTAGAACACTAATCTGTCCCTCACAGCAGCAGCAGGAACCTCTCCCTATAGCAGTATGAAATGATTTTAGAACACTAATCTATCCCTCACAGCAGCAGCAGGAACCTCTACCTATAGCAGTATGAGATGATTTTAGAACACTATTCTGTCCCTCACAGCAGCACCAGGAACCTCTCCCTATAGCAGTAGGAGATGATTTTTGAACACTAATCTGTCCCTCATACCAGCACCAGTAACCTTTACCTATAGCAGTATGAAATGATTTTAGAACATTTATCTGTCCCTCACACCAGCAGCAGGAACCTCTCCCTATAGCAGTAGGAGATGATTTTAGAACACTAATCTATCCCTCACAGCAGGAGCAGGAACCTCTCCCTATAGCAGTATGAGATGATTTTAGAACACTAATCTGTCCCTCACACCATCACCAGGAACCTCTCCCTATAGCAGTATGAGATGATTTTAGAACACCAATCTGTCCCGCACACCAATACCAGTAACCTATCTTTATAGCATTATGACATGATTTTAGAACAGTAATTGTCTCTCACACCAGAACCAGGAACCTCTCTCTATAGCAGTATGAGATGATTTTAGAACACTAATCTATCCCTCACAGCAGCAACAGCAGGAAAATCTCCCTATAGCAGTATGAGATTATTTTAGAACACTAATTTGTCCCTCACCGCAGCAGCAGGAACCTCTCCCTATAGCAGTAGGAGATGATTTTAGAACACTAATCTGTCCCTCACACCAGCAGCAGGAAACTCTCCCTATAGCAGTATGAGATGATTTTAGAACACTAATATATCAATCACAGCAGCAGCAGGAACCTCTCCCTATAGTAGTATGAGATGATTTTAGAACACTAACCTATCCCTCACACCTGCAGAAGGAACGTATCTCTATAGCAGTATGAGGTGATTTTAGAACACCAATCTGTCCCCCACACCAGCACCAGGAACCTCTCCTTATAGCAGTATGAGATGATTTTAGAACACTAATCAATCACTAACAGCAGCAGTAGCAGGAAATTCTCCCTATAGCAGTATGAGATGATTTTAGAACACTAATCTGACCCTTACAGCAGCAGCAGGAACCTCTCCCTATAGCAGTATGAGATGATTTTAGAACACTAATCTGTCCCTCACGCCATCACCAGAAACCTCTCCCTATAGCAGTATGAGATGATTTTAGAACATTAATCAATCACTCACAGGAGCAGGAACCTCTCCCTATAGCAGTATGAGATGATTTTAGAACACTAATCTGTCCCTCACACCATCACCAGGAACCTCACCCTATAGCAATATGAGATAATTTTAGAACACTAATCTGTCCCCCCACACCAGCACCAGGTACCTCTCCCTATAGCAGTATGAGATTATTTTAGTACACTAGTCAATCACTCACAGCAGCAACACCAGGAACCTCTCCCTATAGCAGTATGAGATGATTTTAGAACACTAATATATCAATCACAGCAACAGCAGCATTAGGAACCTATCCTTATAGCAGTATGAGATGATTATAGAACACTAATCTGTCCCTCACACCAGCAGCAGGAACCTCTCCCTATAGCATTATGAGATGATTTTAGAACACTAATCTGTCCCTCACACCAGCAGCAGGAACCTCTCGCTATAGCAGTATGAGATGATTTTAGAACACTAATCAATCATTCACAGCAACAGCAGCATCAGGAACCTATCCCTATAGCAGTATGAGATGATTATAGAACACTAATCTGTCCCTCACACCAGCAGCAGGAACCTCTCCCTATAGCAGTATGAGATGATTTTAGAACACTAATCTGTCCCTCACACCAGCAGCAGGAACCTCTCACTATAGCAGCATGAGATGATTTTAGAACACTAATCTGTCCCTCCCGCCAGCAGAAGGAACCTCTACCTATAGCATTATGAGATGATTTTAGAACACTAATCTGCCCCTCACACCAGCAGCAGGCACCTCTCCCTATAGCTGTATGAGATGATTTTAGAACACTAATCTCTCCTTTACAGCAGCAGCAGGAACCTCTCCCTGTAGCAGTATGAGATGATTTTAGAACACTAATCTGCCCCCCACACCAGCACCAGGAACCTCTCCCTATAGCAGTATGAGATGATTTTAGAACACTAATCTATCCCTCACAGCAGGAGCAGGAACCTCTCCCTATAGCAGTATGAGATGATTTTAGAACACTAATCTATCCCTCACAGCAGGAGCAGGAACCTATCCCTATAGCAGTATGAGATGATTATAGAACACTAATCTGTCCCTCACACCAGCAGCAGGAACCTCTCCCTATAGCAGTATGAGATGATTTTAGAACACTAATCTGTCCCTCACACCAGCAGCAGAAACCTCTCACTATAGCAGCATGAGATAATTTTAGAACACTAATCTGTCCCTCCCGCCAGCAGAAGGAACCTCTACCTATAGCATTATGAGATGATTTTAGAACACTAATCTGCCCCTCACACCAGCAGCAGGCACCTCTCCCTATAGCTGTATGAGATGATTTTAGAACACTAATCTCTCCTTTACAGCAGCAGCAAGAACCTCTCCCTATAGCAGTATGAGATGATTTTAGAACACTAATCTGCCCCCCACACCAGCACCAGGAACCTCTCCCTATAGCAGTATGAGATGATTTTAGAACACTAATCTATCCCTCACAGCAGGAGCAGGAACCTCTCCCTATAGCAGTATGAGATGATTTTAGAACACTAATCTATCCTCACAGCAGGAGCAGGAACCTCTCCCTATAGTAGTATGAAATTATTTTAGAACACTAATCTATCCCTCACAACAGCACCAGGAACCTCTCCCTATAGCAGTAGGAGATGATTTTTGAACACTAATCTGTCCCTCACACCAGCACCAGGAACCTTTACCTATAGCAGTATGAAATGATTTTAGAACATTTATCTGTCCCTCACACCAGCAGCAGGAACCTCTCCCTATAGCAGTAGGAGATGATTTTAGGACACTAATCTATCCCTCACAGCAGGAGCAGGAGCCTCTCCCTATAGCAGTATGAGATGATTTTAGAACACCAATCTGTCCCTCACACCATCACCAGGAACCTCTCCCTATAGCAGTATGAGATGATTTTAGAACACCAATCTGTCCCGCACACCAATACCAGTAACCTATCTTTATAGCATTATGACATGATTTTAGAACAGTAATTGTCTCTCACACCAGAACCTGGAACCTCTCTCTATAGCAGTATGAGATGATTTTAGAACACTAATCTATCCCTCACAGCAGCAACAGCAGGAACATCTCCCTATAGCAGTATGAGATTATTTTAGAACACTAATTTGTCCCTCACAGCAGCAGCAGGAACCTCTCCCTATAGCAGTAGGAGATGATTTTAAAACACTGATCTATCCCTCACAGCAGCAGCAGGAACCTCTCCCTATAGTGGTACGAGATGATT
>BLSH010432179.1:192979-204139 GCA_018402905.1 Glandirana rugosa
AGGAACCCGTTTTTTAGATTTTAGAACACTAATCTGTCTCTCACACCAGAATCAGGAATCTCTCTCAATAGCAGTATGAGATGATTTTAGAACACTAATCTATCCCTCACACCAGCAGCAGGAACCTCTCCCTATAGCAGTATGAGATGATTTTAGAACACTAATCTGTCCCTCACAGCAGCAGCAGGAACCTCTCCCTATAGCAGTATGAGATAATTTTAGAAGACTAATCTCTCCTTTACAGCAGCAGCAGGAACCTATCCCTATAGCAGTATGAGATGATTTTAGAACAGTAATCTGACCCTCACGCCAGCAGCAGGAATCTCTCCCTATAGCATTATGAGATGATTTTAGAACACTAATCTGTCCCTTACACCAGCAGCAGGCACCTCCCCCTATAGCTGTATGAGATGATTTTAGAACACTAATCTCTCCTTTACAGCAGCAGCAGGAACCTCTCCCTATAGCAGTATGACATGATTTTAGAACACTAATCTGTCCCTCACACCAGCACCAGGAACCTCTCCTTTTAGCAGTATGAGATGATTTTAGAACACTAATCTATCCCTCACAACATCAGAAGGAACCTCTCCCTATAGCAGTATGAGATGATTTTAGAACACTAATCTATCCCTCACAGCAGGAGCAGGAACCTCTCCCTATAGCAGTATGAGATGATTTTAGAACACTAATCTGTCCCTAACAGCAGCAGCAGGAACCTCTCCTTATAGCAGTATGAGATGATTTTTGAACGCAAATTTATCCCTCCCACCAGCGCCAAGAACCTCTCCCTATAGCAGTATGAGATTATTTTGGAACATTAATCCTTCCCTCACACCAGCACCAGGAACCTTTCCCTATAGTGGTATGAGATGATTTTAGAACATTTATCTGTCCCTCACACCAGCAGCAGGAACCTCTCTCTATAGCAGTATGAGATGATTTTAGAACACTAACCTATCCCTCACACCTGCAGAAGGAACCTCTCCCTATAGCAGTATGAGACAATTTTAGAACACCAATCTGTCCCCCACACCAGCACCAGGAACCTCTCCCTATAGCAGTATGAGATGATTTTAGAACACTAATCAATCACTCACAGCAGCCGCAGCAGCAGCAGCAGCAGCAGCAGCAGCAGCAGCAGGAACCTCTCCCTATAGCAGTATGAGATGATTTTAGAACACTAATCTGTCCCGCACACCAATACCAGTAACCTCTCCTTATAGCATTATGAGATGATTTTAGAACACTACCAGGAAATAAGTTAAGGGAAGCCCGCGCCCACAAAATAAAATCCTCAGAATCTAATTTTGGCCCTAGGCTGCTCGCGAAACAACTGATCCAATTGTCAATAAATATCCAAAAATAATCACAGCGCCTAAGATAGAAAAATTCCAACTACGAGGAGCTAAAAACAGAGTATAAATATGTGACCTGAAAAACCGTTAAAATCAAATAAAGTTCATGTTAAAAACCAGTAATAGTTTTTCAGAAAAAAACCATTGGGAGAAAGGTTCAAATGGAACACCAAAAAAGGTTAAAAGTCAGTCTATATGATTTGTTCATTAAAGCTTATTCCCAAAGAGATTCAAACCCTTCATCGATGAAAGGGGTATCCAACCCCCAGAAATTCCTGATGTGGTCTATTAGACAAACTATATATGTAATGGGTGTGAGCTTACCAGATGCTGGTAGATCGTGCGCGGATGTCAGAAAATCCAACTCGAGTATCCACAGTATGGTGTCATCTGCCGGTAAGGGCTAAGGTATGGAGGGGAAGAGAGGTTCCAAGCTGATGGCTCATAAACTCCCGAACCGTCGTCTCCAGACAGATGTCAGCATTCACCACATAGTTTATATGAGGAAAATAGCCACAATAGTGTAATACTGTTTGATGCAAGGTTTATTTTGAATAAGGGATTAAAAATACTCACAAAATTCCATATATAAAAGAGCTCATAATAAAATCAATAAGACAGAAGGAGTCCAGGAACCCGTTTTTTAGATTTTAGAACACTAATCTGTCTCTCACACCAGAATCAGGAATCTCTCTCAATAGCAGTATGAGATGATTTTAGAACACTAATCTATCCCTCACACCAGCAGCAGGAACCTCTCCCTATAGCAGTATGAGATGATTTTAGAACACTAATCTGTCCCTCACAGCAGCATCAGGAACCTCTCCCTATAGCAGTATGAGATAATTTTAGAACACTAATCTCTCCTTTACAGCAGCAGCAGGAACCTATCCCTATAGCAGTATGAGATGATTTTAGAACAGTAATCTGACCCTCACGCCAGCAGCAGGAACCTCTCCCTATAGCATTATGAGATGATTTTAGAACACTAATCTGTCCCTTACACCAGCAGCAGGCACCTCTCCCTATAGCTGTATGAGATGATTTTAGAACACTAATCTCTCCTTTACAGCAGCAGCAGGAACCTCTCCCTACAGCAATATGACATGATTTTAGAACACTAATCTGTCCCTCACACCAGCACCAGGAACCTCTACTTTTAGCAGTATGAGATGATTTTAGAACACTAATCTATCCCTCACAGCAGGAGCAGGAACCTCTCCCTATAGCAGTATGAGATGATTTTAGAACACTAATCTGTCCCTAACAGCAGCAGGAACCTCTCCTTATAGCAGTATGAGATGATTTTAGAACGCAAATTTATCCCTCCCACCAGCGCCAAGAACCTCTCCCTATAGCAGTATGAGATTATTTTGGAACATTAATCCTTCCCTCACACCAGCACCAGGAACCTTTCCCTATAGTGGTATGAGATGATTTTAGAACATTTATCTGCCCCTCACACCAGCAGCAGGAACCTCTCCCTATAGCAGTAGGAGATGATTTTAGAACACTAATCTGTCCCTCACAGCAGCAGCAGGAAACTCTACCTATAGCAGTATGAGATGATTTTAGAACACTAATTTATCAATCACAGCAGCAGCAGGAACCTGTCCCTATAGCAGTATGAGATTATTTTAGAACACTAACCTATCCCTCACACCTGCAGAAGGAACCTATCCCTATAGCAGTATGAGACGATTTTAGAACACCAATCTGTCCCCCACACCAGCACCAGGAACCTCTCCCTATAGCAGTATGAGATGATTTTAGAACACTAATCAATCACTCACAGCAGCAGCCGCAGCAGCAGCAGCAGCAGGAACCTCTCCCTATAGCAGTATGAGATGATTTTAGAACACTAATCTGTCCCGCACACCAATACCAGTAACCTCTCCTTATAGCATTATGAGATGATTTTAGAACACTACCAAGAAATAAGTTAAGGGAAGCCCGCGCCCACAAAATAAAATCCTCAGAATCTAATTATGGCCCTAGGCTGCTCGCGAAACAACTGATCCAATTGTCAATAAATATCCTAAAATAATCACAGCGCCTAAGATAGAAAAATTCCAACTACGAGGAGCTAAAAACAGAGTATAAATATGTGACCTGAAAAACCGTTAAAATCAAATAAAGTTCATGTTAAAAACCAGTAATAGTTTTTCAGAAAAAAAACATTGGGAGAAAGGTTCAAATGGAACACCAAAAAAGGTTAAAAGTCAGTCTATATGATTCGTTCATTAAAGCTTATTCCCAAAGAGATTAAAATCCTTCATCGATGGAAGGGGTATCCAACCCCCAGAAATTCCTGATGTGGTCTATTAGACAAACGATATATGTAATGGGTGTGAGCTTACCAGATGCTGGTAGATCGTGCGCGGATGTCAGAAAATCCAACTCGAGTATCCACAGTATGGTGTCATCTGCCGGTAAGGGCTAAGGTATGGAGGGGAAGAGAGGTTCCAAGCTGATGGCTCATAAACTCCCGAACCGTCGTCTCCAGACAGATGTCAGAATTCACCACATAGTTTATATGAGGAAAATAGCCACAATAGTGTAATACTGTTTGATGCAAGGTTTATTTTGAATAAGGGATTAAAAATACTCACAAAATTCCATATATAAAAGAGCTCATAATAAAATCAATAAGACAGAAGGAGTCCAGGAACCCGTTTTTTAGATTTTAGAACACTAATCTGTCTCTCACACCAGAATCAGGAATCTCTCTCAATAGCAGTATGAGATGATTTTAGAACACTAATCTATCCCTCACACCAGCAGCAGGAACTTCTCCCTATAGCAGTATGAGATGGTTTTAGAACACTGATCTATCCCTCACAGCAGCAGCAGGAACCTCTCCAGATAGTAGTATGAGATAAATTTAGAACACTAATCTGTCCCTCACAGCAGCAGCAGGAACCTATCCCTATAGCAGTATGAGATGATTTTAGAACACTAATCTGACCCTCACGCCAGCAGCAGGAACCTCTCCCTATAGCATTATGAAAAGATTTTAGAACACTAATCTGTCCCTTACACCAGCAACAGGCACCTCTCCCTATAGCTGTATGAGATGATTTTAGAACACTAATCTCTCCTTTACAGCAGCAGCAGGAACCTCTCCCTATAGCAGTATGAGATGATTTTGGAACACTAATCTGTCCCCCACGCCAGCACCAGGAACCTCTCCTTTTAGCAGTATGAGATGATTTTAGAACACTAATCTGTCCCTAACAGCAGCAGCAGGAACCTCTCCTTATAGCAGTATGAGATGATTTTAGAACGCTAATTTATCACTCCCACCAGCGCCAAGAACCTCTCCCTATAGCAGTATGAGATTATTTTAGAACACTAATCTGTCCCTCACACCAGCAGCAGGAAACTACCTATAGCAGTATGAGATGATATTAGAACATTAATCTATCAATCACAGCAGCAGCAGGAACCTCTCCCTATTGCAGTATGAGATGATTTCAAAACACTAAACTGTCCCTCACACCAGCAGCAGGAACCTCTCCCTATAGCAGTAGGAGATGATTTTAGAACACTAACCTATCCCTCACACCTGCAGAAGGAACCTCTCCCTATAGCAGTATGAGATGATTTTAGAACACCAATCTGTCTCTCACACCAGCAGTAGGAAACTCTACCTATAGCAGTATGAGATGATTTTAGAACACTAATCTATCAATCACAGCAGCAGCAGGAACCTCTCCCTATAGCAGTATGATATGATTTTAGAACACTAACCTATCCCTCACACCTGCAGAAGGAACCTCTCCCTATAGCAGTATGAGACGATTTTAGAACACCAATCTGTCCCTCACACCAGCACCAGGAACCTCTCCCTATAGCAGTATGAGATGATTTTAGAACACTGATCTATCCCTCACAGCAGCAGCAGGAACCTCTCCCTATAGTAGTATGAGATGATTTTAGAACACTAATCTGTCCCTCACAACAGCACCAGGAACCTCTCCCTATAGCAGTATGAGATGATTTTAGAACACTTATCTATCCCTCACACCAGCAGCAGGAACCTCTCCCTATAGCAATATGAGATTATTTTAGAACACTAATCTGTCCCTCACAGCAGCAGCAGGAAACTCTCACTATAGCAATATGAGATGATTTTAGAACACTAATCAATCACTCACAGCAGCAGCAGCAGGAACCTCTCCCTATAGCAGTATGAGATGATTTTAGAACACTAATCTGTCCCTTACAGCAGCAGCAGGAACCTCTCCCTATAGCAGTATGAGATGATTTTATAACGCTAATCTGCCCCTCACACCAGCAGCAGGAACCTCTCACTACACCAGTATGAGATCATTTTATAACGCTAATCTGTCCCTCACACCAGCAGAAAGAACCTCTCCCTACACCAGTATGAGATGATTTTAGAACAATAATCGGTCCCTCTCACCAGCAGCAGGAACCTCTCCCTATAGCAGTATGAGATGATTTTAGAACACTAATCTATCTCTCACAGCAGCAGCAGGAACCTCTCTCTATAGCAGTATGAAATGTTTTTTATCGCTAATCTGCCCTTCACACCAGCAGCAAGAACCTCTCCCTAAACCAGTATGAGATGATTTAATAATGCTAGTCTGTCACTCACACCCGCAGCAGGAACCTCTCACAACACCAGTATGAGATCATTTTATAACGGTAATCTGTCCCTTACACCAGCAGAAAGAACCTCTCCCTACACCAGTATGAGATGATTTTAGAACACTAATCTGTCCCTCACAGCAGCAGCAGGAACCTCTCCCTATAGCAGTATGAGATGATTTTAGAACACTAATCTGTCCCTCACGCCAGCAGCCGGAACCTCTCCCTATAGCGTTATAAAATGATTTTAGAACACTAATCTGTCCCTCATCCCAGCAGCTGGCACCTCTCCCTATAGCTGTATGAGATGATTTTAGAACACTAATCTCTCCTTTACAGCAGCTGCAGGAACCTCTCCCTATAGCAGTATGAGATGATTTTAGAACACTAATCTGTCCCTCACAGCAGCAACAGGAACCTCTCCCTATAGCAGCATGAAATGATTTTAGAACACTAATCTATCCCTCAAAGCAACAGCAGGAACCTCTCCCTATAGCAGTATGAGATGATTTTAGAACACTAATCTATCCCTCCCACCAGCACCAGGAACCTCTCCCTATAGCAGTATGAGATGATTTTAGAACGCTAATCTATCCCTCACACCAGCACCAGGAACCTCTCCCTATAGCAGTATGAGATGATTTTAGAACACGAATCTATCCCTCACAGCAGCAGCAGGAACCTCTTCCTATAGCAATATGAGATGATTTTAGAACACTTATCTGTCCCTCACACCAGCAGCAGGAACCTCTCCCTATACCAGTATGATATGATTTTAGAACACTAATCTATCCCTCACAGCAGCACCAGGAATCTATCCCTATAGCAGTATGAGATGATTTTAGAACACTAATCTATCCCTCACAGCAGCACCAGGAACCTCTCCCTATAGCAGCATGAGATGCTTTAAGAACACTAAACTATCCCTCACAGCAGCAGCAGGAGACTCTCCCTATAGCAGTATGAGATGACTTTAGAACACTAATCTGTCCCTCACACCAGCAGCAGGAACCTCTCCCTATAGCAGTATGAGATGATTTTAGAACACTAATCTATCCCTCACAGCAGCAGCAGGATCCTCTCCCTATAGCAGTATGAGATGGTTTTAGAACGCTAATCTATCCCTCACACCAGCACCAGGAAGGAACCTCTCCCTATAGCAGTATGAGATGGTTTTAGAACACTAATCTGTCCCTCACAGCAGGAACCTCTCCCTATAACAATATGAGATGATTTTAGAACACTAATCTATCCCTCACAGCAGCAGCAGGAACCTCTCCCTATAGCAGTATGAGATGATTTCAGAACACTAATCTGTCCCTCACAGCAGCAGCAGGAACCTCTCCCTATAGCAGTATGAGATGATTTTAGAACACTAATCTATCCCCCACACCAGCACCAGGAATCTCTCCCTATAGCAGTATGAGATGATTTTAGAACACTAATCTATCCCTCGCAGCAGCAGCAGGAACCTCTCCCTATAGCAGCATGAGATGCTTTAAGAACGCTAATCTATCCCTCACAGCAGCAGCAGGAGCCTCTCCCTATAGCAGTATGAGATGATTTTAGAACGCTAATCTATCCCTCACAACAGGAAAGAACCTCTCCCTATAGCAGGATAAGATGTTTTTAGAACACTAATCTATCCCTCACAGCAGCAGCAAGAACCTCTCCCTATAGCAGTATGAGATGATTTTAGAACGCTAATCTATCCCTCGCACCAGCACCAGGAAGTAACATCTCCCTATAGCAGTATGAGATGATTTTAGAACACTAATCTATCCCTCACAGCAGCAGCAGCAGAAACCTCTCCCTATAGCAGTATGATATGATTTTAGAAAGCTAATCTATCCCTCACAGCAGCAGCAGGAACCTCTCCCTATAGCAGTATGAGATGATTTTAGAACACTAATCTATCCCCCACACCAGCACCGGGAATCTCTCCCTATAGCAGTATGAGATTATTTTAGAACACTAATCTATCCCTCGCAGCAGCAGCAGGAACCTCTCCCTATAGCAGCATGAGATGCTTTAAGAACGCTAATCTATCCCTCACAGCAGCAGCAGGAGCCTCTCCCTATAGCAGTATGAGATGATTTTAGAACACTAATCTGTCCCTCACAGCAGCAGCAGGAAACTCTCCCTATAGCGGTATGAGATGATTTTAGAACACTAATCTGTCCCTCACGCCAGCAGCCGGAACCTCTCCCTATAGCGTTATAAAATGATTTTAGAACACTAATCTGTCCCTCATCCCAGCAGCAGGCACCTCTCCCTATAGCTGTATGAGATGATTTTAGAACACTAAACTTTCCTTTACAGCAGCTGCAGGAACCTCTCCCTATAGCAGTATGAGATGATTTTAGAACACTAATCTGTCCCTCACAGCAGCAACAGGAACCTCTCCCTATAGCAGCATGAAATGATTTTAGAACACTAATCTATCCCTCACAGCAGCGGCAGGAACCTCTACCTATAGCAGTATGAGATGTTTTTAGAACACTAATCTGTCTCTCACAGCAGCAGCAGCAATAACCTCTCCTTATAGCAGTATGAGATGATTTTAGAATGCTAATTTATCCCTCCCACCAGCGCCAAGAACCTCTCCCTATAGCATTATGAGATGATTTTAGAACACTAATCTGTCCCTTACACCAGCAGCAGGCACCTCTCCCTATAGCTGTATGAGATGATTTTAGAACACTAATCTCTCCTTTACAGCAGCAGCAGGAACCTCTCCCTATAGCAGTTATAGGTTATTTTAGAACACTAATCTGTCCCCCACACCAGCACCAGGAACCTCTCCTTTTAGCAGTATGAGATGATTTTAGAACACTAATCTATTTCTCACAACATCAGCAGAATCCTCTCCCTATAGCAGTATGAGATGATTTTAGAACACTAATCTATCCCTCACAGCAGGAGCAGGAACCTCTCCCTATAGCAGTATGAGATGATTTTAGAACACTAATCTGTCCCTCACAGCAGCAGGACGAACCTCTCCCTATAGCAGTATGAAATGATTTTAGAACGCTAATTTATCCCTCCCACCAGCGCCAAGAACCTCTATCTATAGCAGTATGAGATTATTTTAGAACACTAATCCGTCCCTCACACCAGCAACAGGAACCTTTCCCTATAGCGGTATGAGATGATTTTAGAACATTTATCTGTCCCTCACACCAGCAGCAGGAACCTCTCCCTATAGCAGTAGGAGATGATTTTAGAACACTAATCTGTCCATCACACCAGCAGCAGGAAACTCTACCTATAGCAGTATGAGATGATTTTAGAACACTAATCTATCAATCACAGCAGCAGCAGGAACCTCTCCCTATAGCAGTATGAGATGATTTTAGAACACTAACCTATCCCTCACACCTGCAGAAGGAACCCCTCCCTATAGCAGTATGAGACGATTTTAGAACACCAATCTGTCCCCCACACCAGCACCAGGAACCTCTCCCTATAGCAGTATGAGATGATTTTAGAATACTAATCAATCACTCACAGCAGCAGCAGGAACCTCTCCCTATAGCAGTATGAGATGATTTTAGAACACCAATCTGTCCCCACACCAGCACCAGGAACCTCTCCATATAGCAGTATGAGATGATTTTAGAACACTAATCAATCACTCACAGCAGCATCAGGAACCTCTTCCTATAGCAGTATGAGATGTTTTTAGAACACTAATCGGTCCCTTACAGCAGCAGCAGGAACCTCTCTCTATAGCAGTATGAGATGATTTTAGAACACTAATCTGTCCCTCACACCATCACCAGAAACCTCACCCTATAGCAGTATGAGATGATTTTAGAACACTAATCTGTCCCCCACACCAGCACCAGGAACCTCTCCCTATAGCAGTATCAGATGATTTCAGAACACTAATCTGTTCCTCACAGCAGCAGCAGGAACCTCTCCCTATAGCAGTATGAGATGATTTCAGAACACTAATCTGTCCCTCACAGCAGCAGCAGGAACCTCTCCCTATAGCAGTATGAGATGATTTTAGAACACTAATCTATCCCCCACACCAGCACCAGGAATCTCTCCCTATAGCAGTATGAGATGATTTTAGAACACTAATCTATCCCTCGCAGCAGCAGCAGGAACCTCTCCCTATAGCAGCATGAGATGCTTTAAGAACGCTAATCTATCCCTCACAGCAGCAGCAGGAGCCTCTCCCTATAGCAGTATGAGATGATTTTAGAACGCTAATCTATCCCTCACAACAGGAAGGAACCTCTCCCTATAGCAGGATAAGATGTTTTTAGAACACTAATCTATCCCTCACAGCAGCAGCAAGAACCTCTCCCTATAGCAGTATGAGATGATTTTAGAACGCTAATCTATCCCTCGCACCAGCACCAGGAAGTAACATCTCCCTATAGCAGTATGAGATGATTTTAGAACACTAATCTATCCCTCACAGCAGCAGCAGCAGAAACCTCTCCCTATAGCAGTATGATATGATTTTAGAACGCTAATCTATCCCTCACAGCAGCAGCAGGAACCTCTCCCTATAGCAGTATGAGATGATTTTAGAACGCTAATCTATCCTTCACACCAGCACCAGGAACCTCTCCCTATAGCAGTATGAGATGATTTTGGAACATTAATCTATCCCTCACAGCAGCAGCAGGAACCTTTCCCTATAGCAGTATGAGATGATTTTAGAACGCTAATCTATCCCTCACATCAGCACCAGGAAGGAACCACTCCCTATAGCAGTAGGAGATGATTTTAGAACACTAATCTATCTCTCACAGCAGCAGCAGGAACCTCTCCCTATAGCAGTATGAAATGATTTTAGAACACTAATCTGTCCCTCACACCAGCAGCAGTATCCCTCCCTATAGCAGTATGAGATGATTTTAGAACGCTAATCTATCCCTCACACCAGCACCAGGAAGGAACCTCTCCCTATAACAGTATGAGATGATTTTAGAACACTAATCTGTCCCTCACACCAGCAGCAGGAACCTCTCCCTATAGCAGTATGAGATGATTTTAGAACGCTAATCTATCCCTCACACCAGCACCAGGAACCTCTCCCTATAGCAGTATGAGATGATTTTAGAACACTAATCTATCCCTCACAGCAGCAGCAGGAACCTCTCCCTATAGCAGTATGAGATGATTTTAGAACGCTAATCTATCCCTCACACCAGCACCAGGA
>BLSH010432179.1:209393-225379 GCA_018402905.1 Glandirana rugosa
AGAGTATGACGATATCCCTCTCCAAGGACCACGACAACACTCCCTGTCTAATCACAAGATTTTAGTAGAGTTTGACGATATCCCTCTCCAAGGACGACGACGACGACACTCCCTGTCTAATCACAAGATTTTTAGTAGAGTATGACGATGTCCCTCTCCAAGGACGACGACCACACTCCCTGTCAAATCACAAGATTTTAGTAGAGTATGACGATTTCCCTCTCTCCCTCACAGCAGCAGCAGCAGGAACCTCTCCCTATAGCAGTTTGAGATGATTTTAGAACACTAATCTGTCCCTCACAACAGCACCAGGAACCTCTCCCTATAGCAGTATGAGATTTTTTTAGAACACTAATCTGTCCCTCACAGCAGCAGCAGGAACCTCTCCCTATAGCAGTATGAGATGATTTTAGAACACTAATCTGTCCCTCACACCATCACCAGGATCCTCTCCCTATAGCAGTATGAGATGATTTTAGAACACTGATCTGTCCCTCACACCAGCACCAGGAACCTTTCCCTATAGCAGAATTACATGATTTTAGAACACTAATCTGTCCCTCACAGCAGCAGCAGGAACCTCTCCCTATAGCAATAGGAGATGATTTTAGAACACTCATCTGTCCCTCACACCAGCACCAGGAACCTTTCCCTATAGCAGTTTGAGATGATTTCAGAACACTAATCTGTCATTAACACCAGCACCAGGAACCTCTCCCTATAGCAGTATGAGATGATTTTAGAACACTAATCTGTCCCTCACACCATCACCAGGAACCTCTCCCTATAGCAGTATGAGATGATTTTAGAACGCCAATGTATCCCTCCCACCAGCGCTAGGAACCTCTCCTTATAGCAGTATGAGATTATTTTAGAACACTAATCTGTCCCTCACACCAGCACCAGGAACCTCTCCCTATAGCAATAGGAGATGATTTTAAAACACTAATCTGTCCCTCACACCAGCACCAGGAACCTTTCCCTATAGCAGTTTGAGATGATTTTAGAACACTAATCTGTCATTAACACCAGCACCAGGAACCTCTCCCTATAGCAGTATGAGATGATTTTAGAACACCAATCTGTCCCTCACACCATCACCAGGAACCTCTCCCTATAGCAGCATGAGATAATTTTAGAACACTAATATATCCCTCACAGCAGCAGAAGGAACCTCTCCCTATAGCAGTATGAGATTTTTTTAGAACTTTAATCTGTCCCTCACACCAGCACCAGGATCCTCTCCCTATAGCAGTATGAGATGATTTTAGAACACTAATCTATCCCTCACAGCAACAGCAGGAACTTCTCCCTGTAGCAATATGAGATGATTTTAGAACTCTAATCTATCCCTCACAGCAGCACCAGGAACCTCTCCCTATAGCAGAATGAGATGATTTTAGAATGCTAATCCATCCCTCACACCACCACCAGCAACCTCTCCCTATAGCAGTATGAGATGATTTTAGAACTCTAATCTATCCCTAATCTAATCAGCACCAGGAACCTCTTCCTATACTAAGTATGAGATGATTTTAGAACGAAAATCTTTCACTCACAGAGCGGCTGCATCCTCTCCCTACACTAGCCTGAGAGCATGTGACATACCTCGCTATGTGACTCCAGCTCATATCGAGGCTGGGTCACATGATGCACTGGCCAATCACAGCTATGCCATTAGTAGGCATGGCTGGTATGGCTTCTAAGGGCAAACAAGTGAAACGCTTATTGATTGGCTGCCCTGCAGCTATTCAAAAGGCATGAAAAATACCCAAACCCCGAACCCAGACTTTTTCTCAAATGTCCGGGTTCGGGATCGGGACACGGACACCCCAAAGTCCTGTACGAACCTGCACTTTAGTTAGGGTACGCTCAACTCTAATTAGGTCCATACAGGTTCAATAAGGTGGTGCAGTGGTTATCAATGGTGATGTCAGCAATAATGTAGCGACCGTCTGGATCTGTGTCTAGGGAGTTAAGCTGGAAAGCCAGCGTGTCTCTGAACGCTATCATCACGCCCTTGGTCTTATTGTGAGCGTGGGCAAAGAATACATGTGGAAATTTGGGGTGGAGGCAAGTGGGGGCTTTGTCAGGGGCAAAATGCATCTCTTGGACACATAGGATGCCTGATTTGGAAGTGAGAGCCTCTTTCCAGAGCATGGCTTGCTTATAGGGGAAGTTTAGTCCCTTGGCATTGATTGAGATAATTTTAGCTGTTATGTTACAGTTGAAATGGTGTCACTTCTTGAACGGGTGGAGATGTCCCCATAATAACATATAATTGGTCAGTATAATGTACAGTTATGCATACGGCACAATAATTATCAAAGAAGGAAGATTGGGTGTTTCTGAACCGGCACACTGGTGCAAAGGGGGTAGTGTGGCTGGGAAAAGGGTGGGAGAAAGAGGGGGTAGGAAGAAGGGTCAACTCAGTGTGTTTGACACACATTAAGTGAAGGAGGAGAGTAAGTCTTGAAAAAACATGAAACTTCAAGTACAACATTGAGAGGAGGCCTGGCACAGTTGGTTTTTAAGGAGGCCCTTAAAGGATGAGTTGGCTATGATGCAAGTTATTTCTCTCAGGTGTTCTTTGCATTTTTCCATGGTTTGGCAACATGTGAGGGCATTGATTTATTTGTGGCAGGGTTGTGCCATGGCGGGGATAGTCCCCAGTGTTGCAGTGGTTTGAGACCGTGTTTCAAGTGGTAAATCGTGGCAGATTTACTTTGGTAAGTAACAAGTAGCTTGAACGGGTATCCCCATTTATAGGGGATGTTGTTCTGCCTGAGGGTGGATTTTATAGGGTAAAAGTCCCTTCTGCGTTGGGCCGTTGCTGCAGATATGACAGCATGAGGCCTGAGTAAGGCTCAGGTAGTGTAGAGACATTTTTAGCTGCCATCAGGACTCGCTCTTTGGTTTGGTAAAAATGCAGGCGGGTCAGTACGTCTCTAGGCTTGTCAGCAGGGATGTGAGCGGGCTTGTGTATGCAATGAGCTCTGTCTACCGCGAGCTCTAGTTGCGATAAGGCTGGCACAAGGGAGGCAAATAGTTTCTGAAGGTAAGGTGTCAGATCATTTGTGGGGATTGTCTGGGATGCCCTAATTTTCAGGCTGCACTTTCTTGAGCGATCCTCCAAGTCCGCCATTTTGGTATGTATGCGCTCAAGCTCTTCAGATTGGGCCCAGTGTGCGTCCACCAGCTGATTATATGCAGTGGCATAGGTATTAAGCTGTTTCTCTATGGTGTCGGTGCAGTCCCCTAAATCATCTATCTGACTCTGCATGCGTGACATAGATTTATGTAGATCCTTTTTGAGATCTTTTTGGAGCATAAGCAGCATGCATTTCAATGTGTTCTCAGACACTGAGTTGTCTGTTGTAGGGAGGCTAGCTAGTGATGAGTCTTGCTCGCCCTCTGAGCTCTCTCCCTCAGATGTGGCTTTTTGCTTATCGGCGCTTGGTGTGTTGGTGAGGCGAAGGGAGAAGGTGCTGCCCTCTTAGAGGAGTCCCTGGCGGCTGTGGCTCTCTGAAGAGCTGTGCAGTCCATTCCATCAGTGTCCTGCTGAGGAGAGGTGCTCCGTGAGGCTGCCGCGCTGCGATCTGAGCCGGCGCCATCTTGGCTGTGGGGAGGCGCAGGGCCTGTGAAGAAATCTGTGAGCTTCCTCAGCTCCGGGATTCTGTTTTTGTTATGGGACATCAATCCCTGCAGTGCTGGGGGTGTCCTGGAGAGTTGGGGTTGCGATGTTAGAGGGCTATGTGTAGAGTTGAGCGAACCCGAACTGGAAAGTTCTGGTCCGTACCGAACTTTGGGGTGTCCGGGATCCGGACCCGAACCCGAACCCGGACATTTCAAAAAACGTTTGGGTTCTGGGTTCTGGTAGTTGATCACTCATGTTGAATAGCAGCCAATCAACAAGCGTTTCACTGGTTTGCCCTTAGAAGCCATCACAGCCATGTCTACTAATGGCATGGCTGTGAATGGCCAGTGCATCATGTGACCCAGCCCCTTTATAAGCTGGAGTCACAGTGCTGCATGTCACATGCTTTCTGAGACTCTGACTAGTGTAGGGAGAGGAAGCTGCCGGCGTTGTTGTGAGGGACAGATTGCAGATATTTTAACATCTCATCCTGCATTACAGGACAATCTGATTCTGGACTAATTAGAGATTACTACTACTGCTGCTCTAAGGGACAGATTGCAGATCTCACCCTGCATTACACAACGATCTGATTCTGGACTAATTTGAGATTTCTCATACTGCTGCTTTGAGTGACAGATTGCAGATCTCAGAACAATCTGACTGCACTAGGTAGAGGCTTCTGCTTAGAGGGACAGATTATATTGCTCTAAAATCAACTCCTAGTTCTATAGGGTCAGGTTCCAGCTGTTGCTTGTTTGGGGGAACAGATTATTGTTCAAAAATTATCAGCTACTCCTATAGGGCCAGGTTCCAGCTGTTGCTGTAAGGGACAGATTATTGTTCAAAAATCATTGCCTACTCCTATAGGGCCAAGTTCCAGCTGTTGCTTAGAGGGACAGATTATTGTTCAAAAATCATTGCCTACTCCTATAGGGCCAGGTTCCAGCTGTTGCTGTAAGGGACAGATTATTGTTCAAAAATCATCTCCTAGTTCTAAAGGGAGAGGTTCCAGCTGCTGCTGTAAGTGACAGATTATTGTTGAAAAATCATTGCCTACTCCTATAGGGTCTGGTTCCAGCTGTTGCTGTAAGGGACAGATTATTGGATACATAGTACATTTGCGGGCACAATGAGGAGAGCATCAAATAAGGGACGTGGTCATGGTGCTGCTGGTGATGGAGAGGACGTGGTCGATGTGTGCCAGCTACACGCACAAGTGAAACACCTTCCTCAGGTAGCCATCAGAACCTTCACCGGTATATGGCAGGCCCGAATGCCGTTCAACGATTGGTGAGGCCAGAACAAGTACAGCTGATAGTAGATTGGGTGGCTGACAATGCCTCCAGTTCCTTCACATTGTCTCCCTCCCGGTCCGTTGATGAAAGCTCAGAGTTGGCACCTGAACCCCATGGCCATCTGTCGTTCACCTTAGCCCCTTATAAATTAGCCAAGCAGTCTGAGCCGCAAGTCATGCAAGAGACTCTTATGCTTTTTGATGACTCTCCTGGTGTGCTTTCATCTTAGCAGGAGGCAGCATTTCAGCAACATGGTGGAAGAGTTTGTGTGCACACGCCTACACGTACTGACTGATGGGTCTGCCCCATTCAACTTCTGGGTCTCCAAATTGGCCTTCTGGGTCTCCAAATTGGCCACATGGCCTGAGCTTGCCGTTTATGCCTTGGTGGTGCTGGCCTGCTCTGCAGCCAGTGTATTGTCTGAACGTGTGTTTAGCACGGCAGGGGGCGTTATCACAGACAAGCTCAGCAGCCTGTCCACAGCCAATGTGGACAAGCTAACGTTTATTAAAATGAACCAGGCATGGATCCCACAAGACTTATCTGTACCTTGTGCAGAATAGACAATTAGACCGGACTCACACAGCCATTCGTATACTTCTTTTTTTGAATATGCCTCAATATTTTGGGGGCTACCCCAATTAGAAAAAAAAACAAACAGGGGTGCGTGGCCTGATGCGGAAGGCAGCGGACGTGCTCTCCCAGGGCTCTGAGCACCCACGGTCTCTATCCAGCAACATCCATAGGATTATAGGTACAGGTGAGCACCAGCATACCATCAGCAGGCTCCCTACACCTCATGGCACCAGAAGGAAGGAAGGATCACCCACAACAGGACTCCCCTCAGAGCCTCTCCTCAGACGGCCGCCGCCATCTTGCGGCCTAAGCCGTCTGAGGTCTGCACAGCCAAACATCGCCTCAGCACAGCACCCAGCAACCATCTACACGGCTCCCCCATCCAGGCCAGCCACCCGGCGAGCACCTCGAGCCGACTATCCGTCCGCAAGGCTCCGCCCCGCACCAAGGCCTAGTGCCGGCCGAGAAGCCACGGCCTCAATTTTCGGCCACAACAGGCGGAACTCCCTAGGGACCTAGGAAGACATTCTAGTGCGGCCCTGATACCCTCCTCAAGCCTCTTGGAGTGGCAATAGCCACAATTACAAGTACACTCCACAGTGGGGATCTCTTGAGGCCTGACACGGCGGCCATCTTTGTGCACCCATTGTCTCCACAGCTTCCACTTCAGATTTAAACCCTCCAGTTCAGATATAATTATAGCGATACTCTCACCACCTTCTGAGAGGTTTACCTCTTGTGCAGCATACACCAAAACCTAATAGCACAACAGCACCAAGGACAGAATTTAGGGTGTACCAAGATGGCTGATTAACCCCTTCCTTGCTGCAGCCTTGGGGGAACGACACGTACAGCATATAAAGCCTGACAAGCACCTATCATCTCATCGCTATCACAAATCTACAGCACAGGGTACTCCAGAGATGAAGAGGAAAAAAATACACCCACCAGAGCCTCGCAAACTGACCGAATTCTTCCCCGGAGCTTCAATACAAGACCTGCAGGAGAACGCCCTTGTTGCCCACAGAATATGTCCCACAGACCACGACAAGGCTGCCCCATCATCCCCAACCCGCTCTACATCCCCCTGATGGATTGCACCACACCTCCCGAGAAGAGGCCCTCAGACCCCCAGAAGAGGGCCGCATCCTCATCCCCCTTCTCCTCACCTTCACAACTAGTGCTGGTGAGTAAAAAATATCTTACCTACAAACGACACAATGCTACGGACACAGAATCAGTATATGAGGAGGACCTGAACCTTGGCGTACGGTTGACACCACCTGACCGAATAATGATCAATCTACGTCTGACTATAACTGGCACCTAACAGCCTAACAACAGGCGTCGTTTCAGCACATGTTCCCCCGTGCTGCAACACAACTTGCAGTTCTCTCTTTGTTCTTTCAGTTGTTGGTTAAAATTTGTTGTTGTTTTTTTTTTTTTTCTACTCAGGGTTGAATCGATGAATGTATTCATCTTCGCTCCCTACAGGAGCAACAAATGTATTTGGCACAACATGTGCGCTTACTTTATTACTCTATCCTTTCACTCCTGCTACTCTTTTCTTTATTGGATGGGGACAATTAACCGGTCACAAAAGAACCCCCAAATTTCCAATGGTAATTCTGCAAGGATGTCCATTTTATTAACCCAAGATAGCTGTGAACCTCTCGCGCCGTCTGATGCATCCCCAACGAGGCAACCTCCCCACAGGCAGTCATGTCCCTTAAAATACTCTTTAAACGCTAAAGGGCTTAACAGCCCATTTAAGCGTTCACTATTATGGAAGGAAGCCCTAACCTCTAAAAGTGATATCATCTGTATACAGGAAACCAATTTTAAAAATGAAAAGAATCCTAAATGTTCCCACCTAAAATTCCCTTACTCCTTTTTTGCACACTCTAACTCTAAACACAAACGTGTACTAATAGCTATACGTGACACGGTTGCATTTCAGCTACACTCTCAGGTTATAGACCGAGATGGAAGGTACATAATTCTCACGGCAACCTTTACCAACCACAAAATAACGTTGATTAATATATATGCTCCAAACTCTTCTAGGAAGACATTTTTTAAGACTATAGCGGCTAAAATGCAACCGTTCGCGACACACCCAATTATCCTCTGTGGAGACTTCAATGTCGTCAAAGTCGTTGATCCCTCACTGGACTCTACCAGCAGCTCTCGTAGACCCTCATCTTCATTTTCCTCATTCTAAAGCAAGAAAACCTATATGACTCCTGGAGATGCATCAATGGCAGCGAGAAGGATTACACCTACTATTCTCCAGCCCACCAGGTGTACTCTAGGATCGACTTATTTCTCACTGACCAGTACACACTCCAACGTATCACCTCCGTAAAGATTGGAGTAATCACATGGTCCGACCATGCTCCTATATATCTTCAGCTTAACTTATCCCCACAACTTTCCCACCCACCACCATGGAGACTCAATGCCTCCATCCTTACATCTACATACCCTCAAGAACATATCAAAAAAGAAATTACCAATTACTAATTTCTTCCTAACTAACTTGGGGTCAACTTCTGACCCCATGATTCTGTGGAACGTCCATAAGGCATACATCAGAGGCATACTTATAAAATTAGCAGCCCATGAGAAAAGAGAACAAACTAAGACCATTAATATACTTTAAGCCCAGATTCAAAACCTAGATCAACTCAATAAGCGTAAAACAGATCCAAACACACTAGCAGAATTAAAATCTTTAAGAACCCGACTTAGTGATACACTTCGACACTCCTTTGACTACTATATCAAAAGACTTTGTCCGTCCTTTTATTCCTCAGGAAACAGACCAGGAGCAGTCCTAGCCAAACAATACATAAATAAAATTAACAATAGGAGAATCCCTTATCTTAAAGACAATGCGGGACAATAAAATCCAAAACCCAGAGAAAATAGCAGAGCAATTCCGACAATTCTACTCCTCCCTCTATAACCTGCAACAACCACACTCGCCCCCACCTCCCAGTGTAGACCTAATTAAAAGCTTCCTAGACTCTATTACCCTTCCATCTCTTTCAGCAGACCAGCATAATGCACTCTCCACTCCCATAACTAAAAACTAAATTGAATCAACTATACGCAATCTCCCTCTACACAAATCACCTGGCCCCGACGGATATATTAACGAATACTACAAACAATACATGGATCTTCTCACTCCCCACCTAACTAAAGCCTTGAATAACATTATTGATATGGCCTCATGCCCGAAATAATTTCTTGAATCCCACATTGTCACCATACCCAAGCCTGGAAAACCCTCAGACACTCCTGCAAATTTACGCCCCATTTTCCTCTTGAACGCAGATACCAATATATATGCAAAAATTCTTGCCAACAGAATTGCTAAAGTAGTCCCCCTCTTAGTTCACCCCGATCAAGTTGGGTTTGTATCAGGATGCCAAACGTCAGATGGGAGCAAAAAGATCATCAACTTGATACAATGGGCAGCGCATCACCGCACTCCATCCTTGTTAATATCCCTAGATGCCGAAAAGGCCTTTGATAAGGTAAGGTGGTCCTACATGACGGAGGTTCTCCAAAAATTTGGTTTCTCTGGGCGAATACTAACAGCTATAAATACTCTATGCTCTTGCCCCTATGCCAAGGTCTGGACATCAGGCTTCCTGTCAGAATCATTTGAAATCCACAATGGCACAAGACAAGGCTGCCAGCTGTCCCCAATAATATTCTCCCTGGTGATAGAACCACTTGCAGAACACATCAGATCACACCCCCAGATTACGCGAATTACTGTTGACAATAAGCAACATATGATTGGCCTTTATGCCGACGATGTAATCCTCTCCATAACCGATCCCCTACAATCCCTACCCCACCTTAACCAACTGTTCGATCTCTTTGGATGGATATCGTTATACAAACTCGACAACTCCAAATGTCAAATGCTAGACATAAACCTTGATACCCACCTCAAATCTCACATCTCAAGAATAGTTCCCTTCTCATGGGCCCCAATCTCCTCCATCCAGTATCTAGGTATACAATTGAGCTCCCCTGGCTCTAAAATCTTGCACAATAATCTTTCTTCCCTCATAACTAAACTTACACAGTCTGCCACAAATATGCAAAGCCTTACACCCTCTTGGGCTGGACGAATAGCTTTAGTAAAAATGTTTTTGCTTCCACAGATACTTTATGTTTTCAGAACCTTACCAGTTCCATTTTCAACAGCACACCTTAAGAAACTCCAATCTATTCTTAACAAGTTTATCTGGTGTGGTAGGAAACCGCAAATAAAAGATAATATCCTAACCAGACCCACCACCCTTCTGGGCCTAGGAGCCCCAAACATATCTTCATATTATAAAGCAACTATCCTCTCTCAAATCAAAAGTGGATGGACTCAGCCACAAACCTGCCCCTGGTCACAAATAGAAAGAGCAGCATGCAAAACAGATATCAGATCCGCCATCGGCGCAACTATTCTGAAACCCCACTCAGTTTCACCTTTCCTGGACACTACCAAAGCAACCATAAAGACCTTCACTTCCACAATAAATTCAACGCAGGCAATTTCCATGGAATCCCTACAGAAAATACCTTTAACATCATTGGAACTTGGCATCCCGGAACTATACCTATCCAACTGGATAATTGCAGGTGTTACCCACATCACCCATTTATACTCAAACTCAATCTTTAAATCTTTCCAGGAGATACAACAAACATTTCAAATACCTAAGACATCCTTCTTCCAATATCTCCAATTACGCCACGCGATGCAACAAGTACATATTGGAAATTCTCCATATCTGGATCGACTCTTGGAACTTTTGGACACCCCCAAGAATGTAAACACTGGACTCCCACCCTTTTACAAACTCCTAGAGAGGCCAATCTCTGCTGCTAAACCGACTACCATCCAGCAATGGGAACGTACCCTAAACTTCAATTACCCCATTGAACTTTGGCAACGAGCAGCAACCATCCCACTCAAATACTCGCGTTGCATCACTCATTGGGAATCCTCCCAAAAAATCTTACACAACTGGTACTATACGCCCTATAGGCTAGCAAAAATTTATCATGACCAATCACCACTATGCTGGAGACTGTGTGGAGCAAACGCTACATCCATACATATATGGTGGCAATGCCCCAAACTACAACCCTTTTGGCAACTTATCTTCAAGCTCATCAGCCAACTCACTGGGTACAATCATCCGCCTAATCCGAAAGCGGCGCTACTAAACCTTGATATGGACAACTGGCCGAACTCCTTTACCCCCATACTCTCACACATTTTTATAGCTGCTCGTCTTACTATTACAAGGAGTTGGAAATCGCCTAACCCCCCAGAATACAATAATACTATAACAATCCTTAATGAAAATGCAGCCAACGAATATGCCTATGCTATGGCCCACTTGACGACCCACAAATTTAATCGCCAATGGGACCCCTGGATTAAAAGCTCTCTATGCACTCTACGAACATAATACCCTTAATTACCGGCAACTTCAAAACTACTACAAATGTGATATAATCTACAATAGCAGTCTGCATATATCATATCAACTACTCCCCATGTCTCCATGCGGGAACTACTGATCTACGGAAAATAGGTCCGATAGCCATAACCATCCGACAATATGACCACCGAGACTTATACCCCCCCTCTATCTTTCTTTTTTCTCCTTTTCCTACTGTCCTCACTTCTCTCTAATTCTTCTTTATTTTTTGTGCAGCTATAGCACAACTGATTAGAAATATATACAAGTGTTTATGTTACCTTGCTTCATAGACTATTTGAATATTAGGACATCCAAAACAAAGACCCATATCGAGCACTCCCAAGTAGGATGTTTAAACCCTCCTTGGAATATACGATAACCCTAAGTCATCCACTAGTCCTGCTGCACAGCAAGTTCCCGATGGGGGTGCGGCAGGACAAGAGGACAATAACTGCAAATTGAAACTACGCTCATACATATTGTAATAGTTAATATAGGACAATATATAGAGTTTGATAAGTCACAATGATAACTGTACTCGTATAAGGAAAATGTGATGGGATTTAACATGTCTGGTTCATATGTTTTACCTTTTCATGATGTAATGTCGAAACTCTCAATTAAAAAAAACAAAAAAAAACCAAACAAACAAATAACAGTGTTGGCTACCTCCTCCTCCACCAACGCCACTTCCACCTACACTGCCACGGTCACGGCCCAGTCAACCTCTAGGCTCCTACTCCACATCCACCCCCTTCCCATTTTTTTTAATTTGATTTTAAGTTATTTTCCCTATCCCCATTTTTTTGTAAGGCACTTGCCCTACTCTTACCCCCATTTTACTTCCTTTTGCAGTCCTCTAGCACTTGTCAGGACTTTGTTACAGCCATTTTTGTGCTGAAAAGTTCGGGTCCCCATTGACTTCAATGGGTTCGGGGTCCGTGATAAAGTTCAGGTCAAGTTCGGTGCCGAACCCGGACTTTTTCCTGAAGTTCGGCCACCCGAACATCCGGGGGTTTGATCAACTCTAGCTATGTGCTCTGTTTGTGGTTGTATTTCCCCCTGTGCGTCGGAGAATCAGACTGAGGCTGCCATCTCCGTTTGCGGCCAAGCTTATCAATTTTAAACCCCTGAATGTCAGCATTTCCCCATAAAAGTCATAGAAAGAGCTCTAGGATTAGGATGAAAATCAATGGGGATAGTGTGCATCCTTGTCTGGTACCATTAGACAATTCAAAGTAAGCCAAAGTTACCTCATTGATTCTAGCTGCTGCGGATGGAACCGAATAGATGGCATTGATCCACTTGCTAAAGGCCTCTCCTATTCCTATATATTCCAACGTCTCCTTCAGAAATAGCCAATCCACCTTTCAAAAGCTTTTTCAGCATTAAATGACAACAGGAAAAAAGGGACTTTCCGAGAATGAGCCAGATATATCATATCCATTGCCCTAGTATTGTTATCTTTTCTCTCCTTGGTGGGCATGAACTCGGCTTGATCAGGGTGGATGACATTCTGCAGGTGAGGTTGTAGTCTAGATATCTGGATTCGTGTAAAGCAGTGTTTCTCAACTCCTGTCCTCAGGACACACTAACAGGCCAGGTTTGCAAGATAACTGAAATACACCACAGGTGATATCATTTGCTGCTCAGTGATTGTAGTATTCTAGTCTGCATCTCCCCAAGGTAATACTTAAAATCTGGCCTGTTAGTGGGTCCTGGGGACAGGAGTTGAGAACCACTGGTGTAAAGATTTTGATATTGGCATTTAGTAAAGAGATATGCTGATAATTTCTACACTGGGTGGGATCCTTGCCATCTTTCAGAATTACTGTAATATGTGCTCTCAACATGTCCTCTAAAAAGGTCTGTTCTTCCAATATTGAATTAAATGCTTTAACAAATCTAGGGGCTAGTTTTTGAGCGAAGGTCTTATAGTACTCCATTATAAATCCATCCGGACCTGGGGCCTTATGGGGCTTAAGTAACTTAATCGCCATCATATACTCATTAATTAAGATAGGAGCATTCAAAGATCGGCTAATCTCCTCCACTAAAAACGGTATTCCAGATGAAATCAGATACTCCTGTATTTTCTATCATCTCTCCATTTGCTGATCAATTTATAGAGGGGTTGATAAGTTGTAAAGTGAGAGATAATATTCCCTGAAAACCTTTGCTATATCATGAGACGTATAGCATCTCTCCCCCTTGTCTATGTGTGGGATATAACTTCTAAGGGTTGCTTCCCAAAGTGAGTTGGCCAATAATCTCCCTGGTTTGTTCCCTTTGCTCTTGAGTATTTCTGGACCTTTGTCTGCATATTTTTTGCATCTTGTGAAAGCAGTGATGCTAATTTTTCGCACTGAATCCTGAGATCTATTGCTGCCGACTGTGAGAGAGATTTTTTTTTTTTTTTTTGTTTCAAATCTTTTTATTGGAAAAAAAGAAATTTTGTACAACACGATATGTAAATATAAAAGTTTAGAATCAGTTATACATATACTCTCAATCAAATTGCCCATATCAGTATAGACAAAATCTGAGGAATAACTGTAAGTAACCCCCACGATCATCTGGGGAGAGCAGACGGTCATGAAAGGTGTACAACCAAAGTGGAAGAGAGGGTAGGTCCAAGTCAAGGGAGAACCCGCTGCCTCCCCGGTCACCCCATCTGGGAACAAACTGTAACCGGGAGGACAGGGGCTGAACATCCCTCCCTCTGAGAACCCTATAGCTCAGGGAGCTCGAAATAATAGAACCCCTGAAAGGACTTAGGAAACAAACATAAACTTAACAGTCGTAACCCGTCTTTATGAGCTTCCTAGCGAGAGTTTTATCGAACCTCTCCAACTACATAGTTGGAGAAGGAGGAGATAACCCAAGAACCATACTGACTCTAGCACAAAAATAGAGAATGGATATAAGTGAGACAGAAAAGGAAAAATAATATAATAACAAGGAGAAAAAGAGAGAGCTAGATAGAAGGAAGAGGAAAGTCGACACCAAGCAAATTGGAAGGATGTAGGAAGAAGGATCACCCTGGTAAATTTAAGTAATTCCTCCGGGGCTCCCAGACAAGATCGAATTTAGGGGAGGTATCCAAGATGTAACTGGCCTGTTTTTCCTGTACCATGATCCAGGATATCTTCCGTAAAGCCTCAGAGAAAGATACTGATGGGCGCTTCCAGGACTTAGCAACTGTGATCTTGGCCCCCAATAAAATAAATTGGATTAGCTTATATAAAGGTTTGGACAGACCTTCGGGTTTAGAATTGAGCTGGGCTATTTCTGGACATTGGGGGATCAGGAGACCCGAGATCTTACGAATCAGGTGGAAAAATTTGTTCCAGAAGCTTCTCAGGTGAGAACATTCCCACCATGTGTGAAGGAAGGTGCCCACATGTTCACAACCCCTGAAACAGAGGTTAGAGGCATTAGGGAACATAGCTGCTAGTCTATATGGTACCATATACCACCTGATAAATACCTTTAAATTGCCTTCTTTCAGTGACATATTAACGAACCCCTTAAAGCAACGTGAGAACAATGAGGTCCATTTATCTGCATCCCACTCCACATTTAGGTCCCTTTCCCATTTTTCCACAAACTGAGGTTTGGGTGAGTCCTCCACCAGAGCAGCGTAGATCAACGAGATACCCCCTTTAATATCCACAGATCCGGAGCACCACTGTTCATACAGGGTAACGCCTGGATGATCCTTCCTGGAATTCCACCAGGTGGTCAGGAAGTGGTGTATTTGGAAAAAACTAAATTTTTCCGAGAGTGGCATATCAAGCTTATTAATGAAGTGAGACATCGACAAC
This sequence comes from Glandirana rugosa, assembly GCA_018402905.1. NCBI lineage: Eukaryota > Metazoa > Chordata > Amphibia > Anura > Ranidae > Glandirana > Glandirana rugosa. Next base: position 224,248 of record BLSH010432179.1, read on the forward strand.
GGTCCGGAAAGTGATAGAAAATGACCTATACGATACAGCCCCTTGTCCATCCACCATTTAAATGCCTTAATGTCTAAACCAGGAGGAAACAGAGGATTATGAAAAAGATGTGTGAGAGGGCGGAGAGTTGAGATTAAGTTGGGGGACTTGAAAACCGAGTCACAAAGGGCCATAGAGTGAGATAATGTAGGAGAGAGAATCAGGGGTCTCGATTTAAGAGGGGTGCCTAACAGAAAATCAATAGTATTGTAGAGAACTGCCTGTCTCTCTATTTTGACCCAATCCGGTGCATACCCTCTGGAGAAGACGATTGAGAACTGGGCCAGTTGAGCCGCCTGGTAGTATTTAAAGAGGTGTGGGAGACCAAGGCCCCCTTGACTGCGTCTCCTATAAAGTACCTTGGCTGAGCATCTGAAGCCCTTACGGGCCCAAATTAATTTCAAAATCAAGGATTGCAGTTTTTGCAGGTCAGATATCCTAACTGGAATGGGGAGAGCCCTAAAGAAATATAAAATCCTAGGGAGGATGGTCATCTTTTTTTGTTAAACATTAGTTTTTATTAAGTATTTCACGTAAAAAAAATATAACAGTACAGAGTATAAGGTATAAAGAATGAATATAACATTGTAGAAGTACCTGAATACAGTAAGATACAAGTTTCAGAAATAGGTCATCTGCCAATTTTGTATAAACATTGCATAGTTATCACTCTTAGCAGAGTTATGATGCCAGGAGGTTGCATACCAAAAATCAGTATCGATTTAACGTTACAATCGTGTCGGTAGAAAAGAAGTGTCGGGAGTAGAAGAGGGGATGGGGGGGAAAGGGGGGAGAGAAGCAGTGGAGTATTTAAGAGAAAGTTACACCATATGAAATAAAGTAATGAGAAGAACGGTGGCCCTATGTATCTGGTATAGGACCGACTGGATTACATGTAGAACAATATATATAAGAGCGTTATTCATTTTTGAGCTGTTCCCCCCAGATCTCCCAGCGCCTGTCAAATAGTTTGCGTTTTGCCAAGTCATTGATCAGTAATGATTCATATTTATAGTGGGTGTGGACTAATTTTACCACTTCTGATAAATTTAATGTGTTGTCTGTTTTCCAGTTTCTGGTAATCATCATTTTA